>JAWPHD010013513.1:0-67738 GCA_037043455.1 Cyrtodaria siliqua | reverse complement strand
TCTACTCCCAAGGACAAAAAAGTTATAATACAATATGTCAGCGTGAAAATGTTGGTTAAAGTTCTTATAACTTTGTTGTCCTTTGGAGTAGAGTGTTCAAATTTCATATATAACCACACTGGTCATTGTTCTTCTTATTTCAGCGACTTCCAGCCCTCCAACTGACCCTTGGTCAAGGTCAGGGTCACTTTAATAAATGTATATTCTCCAAATTTCACATTGTTTTCGCAGCACTGCAGCAATGTACAGTGTTCAAAGTCTCATATATAAACTCACTGGACATTGTTCTTGTCCAGCCATAAACTCATTGTTCTTGTCCAGCCATAATCTGTATAGCTTTCTTCTATTTTAAATGCATACACATTCCAATTTTCATGTGAGTTTTATAAGGTTTGACAGGAACTTAATTGCATTATCTTTTTTATGTAGCTACTGCAACAAGCTGGGTAATTTGATACTCCAGCAAAAGTTTAGCTTTGGAAGGTTAACTTTTTACTTTAATTCCAATCAGTGTAACATATATAAGGTTGTAAATATTCTGGATAAAAATATGTTTAAACAAATAACAAGTCTTTCTCTTATTGACTCATTTATTAAATTCAAAAATTAAATAATTACAAATACCCTTAAATACTGTCTTGATAGCATTTGCCATGGTGATTAGACTGTCAAATATAATTACCATTCTAACAGACTGCCAGATAATGAACTTCGATAAAAGCAACAATTATTATTACTATTTATAGAAGTTCAAGAATTAATAACAATTGAGTAAAAATGCGTCATTGTAGCAGTATAGAACACTATTACATTAATTGTATATATTGACATTTTCCCTGATAGTGATAATTGAAGCAATTACAATATACAGCCACCAAGTCACAGCGGCTTAATTTATTGTCTGCAGCTGGGTAATTTGATACTCCAGTAAAAGTTTATATGTATTTATATATAAATTCTCTTAAAGGTACACCTGACAATCTGAACGTTTTAAAATCACAACGTCACACTAGTTTTTCTGCATAACTTGTATTTGTTCAATCATTAATATTAATTAGACTAAAATAAATATGAAGTAAATTTAATTTACATATAATTAACTGTTGATAATAATGCACCAATAATGTATGTTCAACTTATGGTAAAATCAGGGAGAAACATTGAAAACTTCATTTATTTATATGCAAGTAACTAGGTTAAAGAATGATACTGGATATATAAATCAAAACAATAATTGCAATGCTTCATAAACACTTCAAGATTGCCATATGTCCCTTTAAGATAATGAAATGAATGAATGTATACAATTTGCCATTACCATTGTAACATACTGCCATGTTCTAAAACCAGCAACAGAATTACATTAATTTTAATACGAGTTGACATTTCTTGATAAAACATGATACATGCAGATTAATTAACATGTCAGTTCCTGAAACAATACAAGTTGGCAAATTACTGCAATATTACATCAAGTCCAATGTGTAGTTTCTGCAGATAGCTATCAGGTATTAAAGGGAACTCGAGTACATAAGGCTTTGGGGCCTAATTTAAAACATAATAAAGTATAAAATTATCAATTTAAGGGTGAAGTAGTTCATAAATATAGATGGAACATTAACAGTTTCCTATAGTACACGGTAACAAAAATTATAATTTAAAACAATCTTTAAGTCCATAGAGTACCGGCATGCACTTTAGCATAATGTTCATTATAGGACTAATCAATTACGGTAATGATGTTGTCACATTCAGTTTTAAATGTTTGACTCCTGATAATAATGCAGGACCTTTATAAATGATGAACTTTTGTGTTGTTTCTGCTTTTGCGAATGCTACCGTACGATATACTGACAGTCTTGCTTGACTATAAACCCTCGATTTTGTCAAGATGAAGGTCGCTTGAAACATGTATGATAGACATGTTTCTTTAGGCGAGACATCATGTTGCGCGCAACTCTTGTTTTTATGTGTTTTGTGAATGCAGCCTGTGCCCATGCCATTGTGAAAAATAGCGGCATTTTTCTAGAAATTGTGAAAATTGTGAAATATTATAACAAAAGAGAAATAACCCCCCCACACACACACCCCCCCACCCCCACCCCCCCCCCCCCCCCCCCCCAAAAAAAATTGTGAATATTTTAGAGGATATAATTGTGGAAAAAGGGATATTTTTTAGAATTGTGATTGGGGCCGAATTTCGGGCCCCAAATTAGGCATAAAAAAACACTGGTTGGACATGTCACTTTAGGTGAGACATCATGTTGTGCGCAACTCTTGTGTAGATAATACATGTATTTTTAATACAGATAACTGAATTCAGAAAATTTCCAATTTTGTCAAAATGCCGCTAAATTTCCCAATTGAAAAGTAGAGGTACCTTTGAAGAAAGGTTTAAAAAAATCACTGTATGAATTCTATTGGACAAGTACCCAGTAGACCGAATCCATATTTGGATGAGGCGAAGTCTTTATATGGATTCTGTCTACTGGGTACTCATCTAGTAAATTCAGTGTTGTACTGAACACTGTTAAATGACCTCATACTATTGGGAATTGAATGTTGTTTAACGGCTCATCAACACAGTATAGGTTATTTAGAGCCGCCCCAGAGAGAGGGGAAGGATACATAGGAATCCGGGAGCCTGCCCTACTCTTATTATCGAATAGATTCCTATGGTTCTTTTACGTGCTCGGAGGATAGACCGATACACGGGACCGCCCGGTTTACGTCCCCATCCGACGGACGAGGCTATGGGAAAGTGTCTTGCCCAAGAACACACTGACGGAACTCAGTGGCACCACGGAGGATTGAACCCGGGGCCTCCGGTTACAAATCCGCCGCGCTACCGACTGCGCCACGCCATACTATTGGGACAGCAACCTCTGACAACCTCTGAGATCAGATGGAAGTTTCCCATATTACATGCCTTCACCAGGTAGTGAACCCTCTCAGAGCAGGTTTATGTATCACTCAAGCACAAGGCCTAATCTACTGAGCTCCACCTAGGCCAGTGTTTCAATAGAAAACGAAAGGAAAAGTTTTTAGCTCGACTGATGCTGATCTGATCAGAGATCAGCAGAGCTTATGCAGTGGTGCGGCGTCCGTCGTTCGTCTGTCCGTAAACTTTTATTTGTAGCGACTACTCCTCAGAAACTACTGGATGGATATTCATGAAGCTTTACAGAAATGTTGCTCATGAAGTCTAGCTGATCCTAGCAAAAATTCATGTTGATGTGAAATCCAAGAAAGCCGCCAAAGCTAAAAATAGATTTTTAAAATACAAGTTTGTAGCGACTACTTCTTGAAAACTATTAGTGATATTGATATGGGACTTTTTCTAAAATGATCAGCATGACATGATGTTGGTCCTTGTCAAAAATCATTTTGATTCGACGTTAAACATGGCTGCCGGCCATCTTAGTTTACATAGAGTTATATAGTAAAAACTTGTAGCGACTACTCCTCTGAAACTACTTGACGGATGTTCATGAAACTTCACAGGAATGTTGCACTTCATGTCTAGTTGATCCTAGAAAAATTTCAGGCTGGCCGGAAATTCAAGATGGCCGCCATGGCTAAAAATACATTTAAAATAAATAAATTTGTAGGGACTACTTCTTGAAAAATGTAAGTGATATTGATATGGGACTTTTTCTAAAATGATCAGCATGACATGATGTTGATCCTTGTCGAAAATTATTTTGATTCGACATTAAACATGGGCGCCAGTGGCCATCTTTGTTTACATAAGAGTTTGTATAGTAAAAATTTGTAGCGCTACTCCTCTGAAACTACTTGGCGGATTTTCATGAATCTTCACACGAATGTTGCTCTTGATGTCTAGTTGATCCTAGCAAAATTTCAAGTCGGCCGGAAATTCAAGATGGCTGCCACGGCTAAAAATAAATTTTCAGAATACAAGTTTGTAGCGCCTACTTCTTGAAAACTATAAGTGATATTGATATGCAACTTTTCCTAAAATGATCAGTATGACATGATGTTGATCCTTGTCGAAAATTATTTTGATTCAACGTTAAAGATGGCTGCCAGTGGCCATCTTTGTTTACATAGAGTTCTATATTGAAAACTTGTAGCGACTACTACTCTGAAACTACTTCATGGATTTTCAAGAAACTTCACACGAATGTTGCTCTTGATGTCTTATTGATCCTAACAAAACTTCAGGTCGGCCGGAAATTCAAGATGGCCGCCACGGCTTAAAGTAGATTTTCAAAAAACAAGTTTGTAGCGACTACTTCTTGAAAACTATAAGTGATATTGATATGGGACTTTTTCTAAAATAATCAGCATGTCATGATGTTGGTCCTTGTCGAAAATCGTTTTGATTCGATGTTAAACATGGCTGTTATATAGTAAAAACTTGTAACGACTACTCCTGTAACTACTCGACGGATTTTCATGAAACTTTACAGGAATGTTGACCTAGCTATCAAAAGTCTATCAGTAGAGCTTCAAGGTCATTGACCTCTTGTTTATTTTCAGTGGCAAACAGTTTTGGAGAGTGAATCTTCCCTCAGCTCTGGAAACTGGTAAATCCATTAAGGTGAATGTTGACTCTACCTTCACACATGCTCTGAGTCCTTTCCCAAGACAGATTACACAGTCAGAGAAGCAGTATGTTGTGTTCAACGGAAATCTGTATGTGTTCTCCCCCTACATTGTAAAGTCGCAGACCACCACTGTGAATACAGCCTCTTCCACCATTGAGTCGTTCACTAAGGTCAAACCTTTCACACAGAGTGAACAAACCATCAGCTATGGACCATATGAAAACAAGGAACCCTTTTCAGAGGTATGTTCAACCAACCATTATATTCTTTAATCTCATGTCATAACTGTTATGTTCGAATTCGTTGATGATTACATTACTACTTAGTATTTTGTCATTCAGATTCTTTCCTCTGGAAGCCTATTGAAACATCTGTGAATTTATAATCTTTTTATGCCCTCGAAGGGCGGCATATAGTAGTCACACTGTCAGTTTGTCCGTACGTACATTTGTGTCCGGTCAATAACTGACAGTCCTGGACGGATTTTCAAATAACTTGACACAAGTGCTTACCACAGCAAGACGTGTCGCACGCAAAATCCAGGTCATGGCTCCAAGGTCAAGGTCACACTTAGAGGTAAAAAAGAAGTGCTTCCGTGTCCGGTTAACAACTGACATTCATGGACGGATTTTCAAATAACTTGGCACAAGTGCTCACCACAACAGGATGTGTCGCACGCTAAATCCTGATCTGTGGCTCCAAGGTCAAGGTCACACTTAGAGGTCAAAGGTCAAAACCACTTTGGGGGCATTTGTCACAGTGACATTTCTTGTACATGCGTTTTGAAAAAAAATAGCACATATAACGTTTTCAAGAAGGGCCTGAGTGGTTTCCACTCATTTACAAGAAATCATCTGCATGCATAGACTTCCTATTACTTTTGATGTGTAGTAATACTTTGGTTGCTTTTGAGGTCAGTGGTCAAGGTCACCTGAGCATCTTGGTAACATTTATTTTATAGTGGATGTGTCGAATGTCAGGATTACTTTGACCTTTTTTTCAAGTTGTGGATTAGCAGATGATTTTCTAATTGCAAAAAAAACATCCAAATGGGTGACGGGCTTATATAGTGTCAATTTGCCACTTGTTTGAATGAAATATTTTATTTTATGATATTGTTCAACAGGCTGAATTAAGAGTGCACTCCGAAAACAACACTCCGTTCCTTACCATCACCAGTCTGGAGAGAATCATCGAGGTGTCCCACTGGGGAAATATTGCCATTGAGGAACACATTGAGGTACGACATACTGGTGCAGAATTGAAGGGATCCTTCTCTAGATACGACTACCAGCGAACGCAGGAACAGGGAGCGTCTGTCAAGTCTTTCAAGGTATTGCTATTAATGGCATGAATGCTGGACTACAATCATGTTTTTGACTATTAAATAATAAAATGTCTAAAGGGTTGAAGGGTAATGCTTGGCATAACAATAACCAGGGATAAAATTTAATTTGTTCCTGTAAGTTTACATTGAGTTACATAGGAAAAGGCTAAAAAAATACATCTTCTCTGAAACCGCTTGAAGGATTTCGATTAAACTTAATCACAATGATGTTTGGGATAGTCCCTCTCAGATTTATGTTTTTCATGGCTGCCAGTCATCCAAGATGGCCACCATGGCTAAAACTAGGTCAAATTTAAGGAAATTTCAAACGATATATCCTCTAACCACTTTATCCATTCTACTGAAATATCATATACATGTTCCTTGGGTTGGCCTCTATCAAGTTTGTGTTTTTCGTTATCGTCAAATAAGGCCTAAAAAAAAAATATGTGTGTTTCTGGTTTCACCCTGTCAAAAAGTTAGGGTAGGTAGGTAGGAATTTTTTATTATTTTTAGATATATTGTTCGCATATATTATGCCATTTTTGTACTAAGGCAACTTTTTGATTTAACAACTCTGGCTAATAAAATTATCATTTGAATAAAAAATAAAAAATATAAAAAAATAAATCGCTAAAAATATTTAGGCTCGGCGGTGATAAAGTAGGATCGGTCGGGAAACCGGAAACACACATATATTTTTTTCGGCCTAATAAAAATGGTTGCCACGGCGACCCAAAACCACTTATTCCATTCTTGTGAAATATCATATACATGTTCCTTGGGTTGGCTTCTATCAAGTTTGTGTTTTTCGTTATCGTCGAATAATCAAAATGGCCACCACAGCAACCCAAAGTTTACATAAGAGTTATAAAGGAAAAGGTTAAAAATTATCTTCTCTGAAACTGCCTGAAAGATATTGATAAAACTTAAGCACAATGATATTTAGGATAGTTCCTCTCAGATTTATGTTTTTTCGTGGCCGCCATCTTCTCTGAAACCGCTTGATGGATTTTGATGAAACTTAATCACAATGATCTTTAGGATAGTCCCTCTCAGATTTGTGTTTTTTGCGGCTGCCAGTCATCCAAGATGGCCGCCATGGCTAAAACTAGGTTAACTAAAACTAGGTAAAATTTAAGGAAATTTCGAACGGCATTTCCTCCAAAACCACTTATTCCATTCTTGTGAAATATCATAAACATGTTCCTTGGGTTAGCCTCTATCAAAAATGTGTTTTTAGCTCTACTGGTCAAGGGCCAGCAGAGCTTATGGGATGGCGAGTTGTCCGTCGTCCGTCCGTCGTTAAGACCTGATCTTTACCAAACTTTAACAGGTTGTTAATATCAATGAAAGCTCGGACAAGTTCAAAAACCAGCCAGATCGAACCAGTAACATTGGAGTTATGGCCCTTGATTTAGATAAAAATGCTGTATTGCTATATTTTGCCTCGTTAAGACGATAGGGCCTTCATTTTTCATCCTATCTTTACCAAACTTTACCACATTGTTAATATCAATGAAAGCTCGGACAAGTTCGAAAACCAGCCAGATCGGACCAGTAACAGCGGAGTTATGGTCCGTGATTTAGTTAAAAATGCTATATTGCTATATTTTTCCTCATTAAGACGATAGAGCCTTCATTTTTCATCCGATCTTTACCAAACTTTACCACATTGTTAATATCAATGAAAGCTCAGACAAGTTCGAAAACCAGCCATATCGGACTAGTAACAGCGGAGTTATGACCCTTGATTTAGTTAAAAATGCTATATTTTGCCTCAAGACGATGGGGCTTCATTGTTCATCCAATCTTTACCAAACTTTATCAGATTGCTCATGTAGTTGAAAGCTCAAAACAAAGTTGAAAACCAGCCATATCGGACCAGTAACAGCGGAGTTATGGGAGTTATGGCCCTTGATTTAGTTAACACTGCTATATTTTGCCTCGTTAAGGCGATAGGGGCTTCATTGTTCATCCGATCTTTACCAAACTTTATCAGATTGTTAATATCAATGAAAGCTCGGACAAGTTCGAAAACCATTCGTATCGGACCAGTTACAGCGGAGTTATGGCCCTTGATTTAGTTTGAAATGCTATATTTTGCCTCTTTAAGATGATAGGGCCTTCATTTTTCGTCCTATCTTTACAAAACTTTACCACATTGTTCAAAACCATATCGGACCAGTAACAGCGGAGTTTATGCCCTTGATTTAGTTCAAAATCCTATATTTTGCCTCGTTAAGACGATAGAGCCTTCATTTTTCATCTGATCTTTAACAAACTTTTATCAGATTGTTAATGGCAATGAAAGCTCGGTCAAGTTCGAAAACCAGCCAGATCGGACCAGTAACAGTGGAGTTATGGCCCTTGATTTTGTTAAGAATGCTATAATTTGCCTTGTCATACGATAGGGCCTTCATTTTCCATCTGATCTTTGCCAAACTTTACCAGATTTTATGACTTTCTTTTTTTATATTAATTTTTTTTTTCGCCCAGTAGAGCTTATGGGATGCCGAGTTGTCCGTTGTCCGTCCATCGTCCGTTGTTAACTTTTGTCTCGTTAAGACGATAGGGCCTTCATTTTTCATCCAATCTTTACCAAACTTAAAGAGGTTGTTAATATCAATGAAAGCTCGGATGAGTTCGAAAACCAGCCAGATTGGCCAAGTATTAGCGGAGTTATGGCCCTTGATTTAGTTAAAATTGCTATATTTTGCCTCGTTAAGACGACAGGGCCTTCATTTTTCAACCTATCTTTACCAAACTTAACCACATTGTTAATATCAATGAAAGCTCTGACAAGTTCGAAAACCAGCCAGATCGGACCAGTAACACTAGAGTTATGGTCCTTGATTAAGTTAAAAATGCTATATTGCTATATTTTGCCTCGTTAAGATGATAGGGCCTTCGTTTTTCATTCTATCTTTACCAAACTTTACCACATTGTTAATATTAATAAAAGCTCGGACAAGTTCGAAAAACAGCCATATCGGACTAGTAACAGTGGAGTTAGAGCCCTTGATTTAGTTAAAAATGCTATATTTTGCCTCGTTAAGACGCTAGGGGCTTCATTGTTCATCCGATCTTTAACAAACTTTATCAGATTGTTAATATCAATGAAAGCTCGGACAAGTTCGAAAACCAGCCATATCGGAATAGTAACAGTGGAGTTATGAGCCTTGATTTAGTTAAAAATGCTATATGTTGCCTCGTTAACGCGATAGGGGCTTCATTGTTCATTCAATCTTTACCAAACTTTATCAGATTGTTAATGTCGTTGAAAGCTTGAACAAGTTCGAAAACCAGTCATATCGGCGGAGTTGTGGCCCTTGATCTAGTTAAAAATGCTATATTTTGCCTTGTTAAGATGATAGGGGCTTTATTGTTCATCCGATCTTTACCAAACTTTATCAGCTTATGTCATTGAAAGCTCGAACAAGTTTGAAAACCAGCCATTTCAAACAATAACAGCGGAGTTATGGGCCTTGATTTAGTTAAAAATGCTATATTTTGCCTTGTTAAGACGATAGGGGCTTCATTGTTCATCTGATCTTTACCAAACTTTATGGGATTGTTAATATCAATTAAAGCTCAGACAAGTTTGAAAACCAAACATATCGGACCAGTAACAGCTTAGTTATGGCCCTTGATTTAGTTCAAAACGCTATATTTTGCCTCGTTAAGACGAGAGGGCCTTCATTTTTCATCCGATCGTTACGAAACTACTTTTTTTTTTTTTTATTATTAATTACTTTCTTTTTTCTTTTTTTGAATTTTTTTTTCTAATTTTTGAATTGAATTTTTTTTTTTTCTATTTCTTTTTTTTGAATTTTTTGAATTTTAATTGATTTATTTTAATTTTAATTTTTTTTTTTTTTAGCTCTATGTTGGACCAGTCTGACCAGTAACAGAGGAGTTATGGCTCTTGATTTAGTTAAAAATGCTATATTTTGCCTTGTTAATACGGTAGGGCCTTCATTTTTCATCTGATCATTACCGAACTTTAACAGATTCTTTAGTTCTGGCCCTTGATTTAGTTCTAAAGCTGTTTTTTGCCCGAAACTTCCAAAAAAACGTAAATGACAGTCACTAACTTCATTGATGTTATAAGAGCCATGTTAGCCAGTAGAGCGTCCACAGGCCCTCTTGGGCCTCTTGTTTAAAATTATAAAAAAAAATGATTTTCTTTTTGATTTTTGTTTGTTTTTTTAGCTCTATGTTGGACCAGTCGGACCAGTAACAGAGGAGTTATGGCTCTTGATTTAGTTAAAAATGCTATATTTTGCCTCGTTAATATGGTAGGGCCATCATTTTTCATCTGATCGTTACCAAACTTTACCGGATTCTTTAGTTATGGCCCTTGATTTAGTCAAAAACCTGTTTTTTGCCCGAAACTTTCAAAAAAAAATGAAATGGCAGTCACTCGCTTCATTGATGTTATAAGAGCCATGTTAGCCAGTAGAGCGTCCACAGGCCCTCTTTGGCCTCTTGTTAAGTGAATAACATTGTATGAAAACGCGCAGTGTCATGTGTTTTTTAAGCATCCGAAATAAGGACTATCCGGATTTACATCAACTTTTTTCGCTGACATGTCTTACAATATCTTAACCTCTAAGTCATGTTTATTGCATCGTTATCGCTTCGGAAAAAAAAAAGGTAGGTAATGGTTATAAGTTTATTTAAATGTTATAAAATTACTGTCTTTATTCGTTAGTGAGATATTTTCTCATCATTATCTATTTAAAATCGCGATAAAATGGATGAAGGCACGTTAATTCAACGCTACAATAAAATATAACTTTAATTTTTTTTCACATTTGATGACGTAACAAGTTTACAGGTCATGTACGCATTGTTGAATTCTTGAATTAGACCCGTATCGCGGAGGTAATTAACACCTCTGCCCCTCTAAGCCTTATGAGAACACTCTAATCAGGAGCTAAGGACGTATGCTTGTCAGGAGTTTATGCCTCAAGGCGGTACTTGGTCAGATATGTCATTAACACTGGGAAATGAATGTTTTGATCCACTTTTAAGGGATCGTGGCACAGTTTTAAAGGGTCGCGGTCATATTAAGGGATCGCGGCATGTCTGTTTCAAAAGTTAAGGGATCGCGGCGGCGCTACGCCATAAATGGCTGGGGAAGGCCCTGCAGTGTATAAGGTTCTTATGGTCTGTACACAATGTATAAGGACGTGGACATACAGCAAGTAGAGTGATACAGGCCCTCTTGGGCCTCTTGTTTTCTACATTTTGACAACTACCGACTTATGTTCACCCAATTTTGCACTTCTCTAGTATTTTCTACTTACATTCCACAAAATCAACTCATATTTAAGAAATAATTTGAACCCTGATATTTTTAAAACATTTATTTTAATATGATATGGGGTTGTCCGGCCATCCGTAAACAATTGCGTATTCCATACGATAACTCCGAAACCATAACACCTACACTCATGAAACTTCATAGGTACATTGCCCTAGGTGAGAGGATGATCCCTTTTTTTGGGGGTCAAAGGTCAAACACATTCCGGATGATAACTTCGAAACTATAACTCCTACACTCATGAAACTTCATACATGTAGGTACATTGTCCAAGGTGAGTGGAGGATCCCTATTGTTTTTGGGGTCAATGGTCAAGGTCATCGTGACTTATATAGAAAATTGCATTCCGGACGATAACTTCGAAACCATAACACCTACACTCAAAACTTCACAGATACATTACCCTAGGTGAAAGGAGGAGCCCTATTGCTTTGGGGTCAAAGGTCAAGGTCACTGTGCCCTTATATGGAAATACGCCTTCCACACAATAACTTCAAAACTGTTACAAGCACTGTAACTTGTAACTATTAGACCTACATTTTTGAAACTATACAGAAATAGTACCCATGAAACAACAACCCCTATTGGTTTTAAGCTTAGCAGGTCAGATTTCAAGGTCACGGTGACCTGATCGTGACAAATTCCAGCTGTTCACAAACTATTTGATCTACAATCTTGCAACTTTATGCAAATAGTGCTCTTAGTTAAACAACATCCCCTATCACATAGGAAATGCTTTTAACATAAAAACATAGCAAAATGATGTATGCCCTTATGAAAGATTAACAATATAGTTCATAGCAGCTGTAAAATCTCACAAGCACTGACAATATCTTTTCATACAAAAGCATATACTATTTTTTCTCCAGCATCAAAATTACTTGTACATTTAACTACATGTTGGTTATATTACAGACTGTGCTACCAGCTGCTGCTAGAGATGTGTATTACAGAGATGAGATTGGTAATATCTCCACAAGCGCTCTGCGTGAATCAGAAGAAATGGTGGAGATAGAACTGCGCCCAAGGTTCCCACTGTTTGGTGGCTGGAAGACAAAGTACTACCTTGGCTATAATGTGCCCAGCTACCAGTACCTTTTCAACAGTGGTGAGTATTGTTAACAGTGTAAACGTCTTCATTTGTATATGCTTCTCCATTTCCCTTACTACCGTATTTACTCGATGAGTCCGGACACTCATTAATTCCGGACACCTAATTAATTGAAGGAAATAATAAAACTAGTGTTCGGACATATTAAAAATCAACCTTATTTCAATAGTTTTGATGGTTTTATAAATTCGGACATCGGGAAAAGATGAACTATTCGCCGAAAATGACAGGATAAAATTACGATCAACGACTTCTTCTAATTGCTGATTGCATCCCGATACTTACCAACAGAAGCAGCAGAATATACTTTAATGAATTTAATTGTAACTTGTTTGATGCAATTAAATAAAAAGTTTTTGATCGTGATTTTTTACTGTTATTAACAAGCCATTTTGAAACAATTACATTATTACTGACCCATGTTTATAAACATCCATATAAATTCTGTGTAATCGGTCAGGCGCGTGTTGAAACAATTGTTTACACCAGGTAAAACCATTCAAATGTAGGTGTTACGGGTTGTTTGGTAGCTAGTGGGCCATTCCATTATCTGGCATTACCAGCAAAAAAATACAGACTCGCTCACACAGGTAAAGTGCTATGCGATTTGATGTCTGTTTGTATAGAGATCAAATATTTTTTATTTCATACTATAAGCATGGCATGCCTTATTTTTTAGCTTCGATTTGAGGAATAACATGATGGTGCAATTAAATGGACAAAGAACACGATTATTTTATAATTTTAATTGTTTGTTTTTTTCTTTATTTATTTTCTGCAATACTTTGTACGTTTTTATTTTGTAATAAAATAATCAACATGTTTAAAAATTGCATTGTCTCATTATTCAATAAAGTTTATTGCTACATTTCAAACAAAATATAATAATTTAATATAATAAACTACATGTCATAATTGTTTATTAGTTCATTGTTTACACGTTTTTTATTAGTTTTTTGCTTCTTCGAGGTCAGAAATAAATGAGACTACCTCACACAGTGCATCCCCAACACACAGGCCGTTTCGTAGACTGCGACGACATAAATGAAAATATATTTCTTTGCGCCATTTGTGTATTGAACATACATATATTTTGAACAAACATAAATTAATAAAGTCCGTTACTCGACAGCACAAAAATAGTACGTCAACACAAAATATCACAATGCGTAATGTCCGGTAAGTTTTGACTGAACGATAACCCAGGTTAAAATAAGCGCTGTTTATGTACATTTCGCCGATTTATAAATATTTAAATTATCCTCATTAAAATTATATTTCTTTGCTCTTTAAAACGTGTGTAAAACAAAATTAACAAACAACAAAGACAAATAAAAAACAACGTCAACAAACATAAATAAAGTCAATTTAATTTTTGCCGATTTTATAATTTTCACATGTTTGACCGCTAGCATTTGTTTTATCTCAGTTCAGTCTAATTAACCGGTAATCAATCAGAAGCCGGTAGCAATCAATTAAACAGTTAATCAAATCAAGTCATAATAGTCTCCACCTGCAAAAAGCATCATAAACTTCAAGGATTATCGTTAAATTATTAACACAATAGCAGCGATTAGATTACACAGTGACACCATTTACAGACAGGTTATTTTCGCCTCTGTGTCACAAGCTGTGACAGCAGCGAATTTGATTGGTCGAGAGGCGATCAAGGTCGTCAGGCAAGGTGTCAATCACTGTTATGCAGCACGCAATAGGTACATGTGTATTGATTGATGCTTGGAAGCAAATACACGCGCGTCATAAAAACGCACAGGTGGTAAATTAGCTGCGTCAGAATTGGGTCAAATTGAATTTCCATGCGTCAAAACGCGCGTGTACGCGTCTATTGAGAACCCTACGTAATAATGTATAAATAAAATGGCTGGACGACGCAGCTTCGTGGAGTGGTACAAGTTTTTTTATTTTTCACTTTCAAATAAGCTTGCAAAGATTAAAAGCCGCGGAAATACGATGGATATAAAAGAAAACACAACACACTTCATGAATATCGCGGAATACCGGTATGTACTTTTAATATCGCGATATTTTATCGCACGGGTGAATACCGCGATTTACCGGTATATCGTGACACCCCTAGTCATGGTTAATAATCATCGGGAATTAAATCCTTGTCAATATTACATGCAGCAGTATTTTCCAAACGCTTTGTTGCAAAACAGCATACTGAATGCTTTTAAATTTGATATGAAAATGAAATTCAAACTATTAAAAAGCAAATCAATTTTATATGAACATGTTAAATAATAGTTACATAAATATTGTGTTTTCAGTGTTTTTTTAAACATTTCCCCGAGATTTATACCTTGAACCTATAGAAAATGGCAGGGTCTCCTCTATTTTATGGGAGGGACACCAGATTTCAAAAGCAGGAGTCCCTGTTGGATTCCTTCCAAAATGAGTGTCAAGGCCTGCCTGTGGATTAATTTACCTGTTCAAAGTTTGCTACGTCATCAAATAAAATCTTATTCTCGCTTTTCAGAGATATTGCAATGCGCGAATTGTAAATATCTATTGTTGTGTATTGATTTCGATTTAAACAAACATGTTCATGAAACAAAACATGGCCATGGAACTTTAAGTAACATTTTTATGCTCCCCGAATTTTTTCGGGGGATCATAAAAATTAGTCACAGCTTTGTCCGTCCGTCTGCCCGTCACACTTTTGTCCGGAGCATATCTTGAAAACTACTGATGGAACTACAATGAAACTTCACACAATGATAGAGGACAATGAGAGGAAGTGCAGAGTTCAAAAAACGTAACTCTGTCATCATTCAAGTTAGAGTTATTGCCCTTTATACATAGAATTTTTCCGTCCATCCGTCACACTTTTGTCCGGAGCATATCTTGAAAACTGCTGACGAAACTACAATGAAACTTCAATCAAATGATAGAGGGCACTTTTTCACAAACTGTATGCACTAGACCTTTCAAACTTTGCTGCTTATAGTTGTATCTTGGGTGGTACATCGCAAGGTGACAAAGCAAGCCAAGCAAAGGGCAGATAATAATTTTTACCTTCAACTTTTGCGTTTAGGTCACTTTTTCACAAACTGTATGCACTAGACCTTTCAAAGTTTTCTTATAGTTGTATCTTGAGTGGTACATTGCAACGTGACCAAGCAAATATGGATGTGATCTTGACCCTCCAAGCAAGGGGCAGATAACTTAATAATTTTTACTTTCATCATTTGCATTTAGGATACTTTCTCACAAACTTTATGCATTAGACCATTCAAACTTTGCTTATAGTTGTTTCTTGGGTAGTAGTACATCATCACAACTTGTCAAAAAGCAAATGTGAATGTGACCTTCACCCTCCAACAGTGTATTAGGCAGAAATTCAAGAACTGGGTGTGCAAATATGCAAACAGGTTGTGCAAAATAATTTGCTAACACGCATTACGCCGTGCCACTTTGCGACAAGTGGGTGTCTCTTGGGTAATTTATTTTCACAGATAAAGGTGAAAAAGGTGCATTTTAGTACATCTTTCTTCTATAAATGTATACAAACATAACATTATTGAGAAAGTAAGAGTTTGGAAGTGTTGTTTAGCAAAAAAAAAAGATTTTTTTTTTTTTTACCCCACCCACTCCTCCAAATATTGGCCGCGATTTTTCAAAAATGGCCGTGCAAAAGACGGCTGCACGGTTGGCTGGCTAATACACTGCCCTCCAATCAAAGAGCAGATAACTTTAATTGTTACATTTACATCACTGGTATGAACTATAATTATGCAATAGATGCTTTGAACCTAGTTTATAGCTTAATCTTTGGAAGACAAAACATAAAACATTCCATTTTGACATAGTTGTGTCTTGGGTAGTGCATCTTTTTGAATGCATGGATTTCATCTATGACCTTGACCTACTTTTTGGAGCTGATGATTTTATTGATTTTTTGATTTTTTTTATAAAATGGCTTTTTGTTTTTAAACAAATGCACTTAAATGTCATCTCAATAAAACTCCATTGGTTTTAGTTATTAAAATGTTTACAAACTTTCATTTAAGCAACATTTATCTTTTAAGTCCTGCCCCCATTAGGCTTTTACTTGGATATATATAATCCTGTTAAAACATCGACAGATGAACTCAAACTCAGTTGTAGCTCAACGTGTCTCTATGCGTTGATAATTTGACTTGTGACAAATAACTACTTTGTTGTTTCCTAGGTGACAACTATGCCCTGAAGATGAGATTTGTGGACCATGTCTTTGATGATCTTGTCGTTGATCAGATGACCTTCAAAATTATCCTTCCAGAAGGAGCTTCGTAAGTACTGCTCGTCAGTTGTCACAGTTCTGTAATGTGGGCCGAGTACAAGAAAATGAAGTTAACCATGGTTTGATTTAAACCATTTCCTTGTAGATGCCAACATGTAAATTTAAGGCTGGTTGCATATACATTTATTCTCGGATGTAGTTTTTGTCTCGCCTTCTGAAAAAATGCGTCGACATATTGTATAATAACTTTCTTGTCTGTTCAAATTCCATATATAACCTTCTGGTCATTGTCTTTCCTAATGCCAATAACTTCCAGCCCTCCAACTGACCATGGGACGGAGTCGGTGTCACTTAAATACATGTACCATCGATATTTTGCGTTATAATTTACGGGACTGTACCTGTATTTAAGTGGCATTGACTCCGACCCATGGTCAGTTCTGGCATTAAGAAGGGCAATGACAAGGAGGTTATAATTATATGGGCATGAATTTGCTGTCCAGAAATGTGTTACACGCACAACCTCTTGGTGTCCAACTTTTAAATATTAATTCAATTTAATGTCATCAGTAGTAAATGAAAAGGGACCTAGTCAGCTGTATTATAGTAAAAGGGCAAGATAATATTGCAATGGGAAAGGCCCTAAAAAGACAAATATAATTTCATGAATTTTAAGATGTAACTCTGGACACCAATGAAAAAAAATATATATATAATACAGGTAATACAGGTAAATACTTAAAAAATATGGCTTTAAAGCTTCAAACATTAGTTTAATTTCCATTAACTTTCTTCTGCAAGCTTTTCATGAATCAAAAAATTGAAATTCACATTAATATGATATATATGAAAAGTAAACGGGTGAAACTGGACCCAAAACAGATAACATATTCTGTGTTACACCACATATAATTTAAGCTTTCATTTTCATTGCACAGAATTAGTATTCTATCAATAACTTATATCTGCCCTCTTTTTGAAAAAACAACAACTAGCATGGTTCAATAAACTCAAGTTTCAAGCAACAATAATTATAACCAAATTTTAAGTTCACTTGTCATGGATGTTACAAGGGATATGACAAACTGGAGTCCAGATTGCACCTTCAACCAGGATTTGTAATCCAGGGAAAACTAAAATAAATACTTTTTTTTAGCAATCGCTACTCTGATCTGTTGCAACCCAAGTTAATTTCCAATTATATAGTGGTAATGCAGACAGCAGTGTCATTATGACAATCAACATACTGCCTCTGTAAAGTTTGTATGTAACATTGATACCATACTTTTTATATCAAATTTCGAATCTAGGTTACGACCAACGAGTCCATTTTACACCTGTATCAGCTCCCATTCAAACTGCCATAATTATTCAAATAAATACTTGTTTCATACGGACATACCAGGTACGTTTTCGGAACACCCACTGATTAATTTATCTATTTAAATGATTGAAGGGTCATGCAAAAGAATCATGAACTCAAGATTTGCTTGACTTAATTAAGACACAAAACAATATTTTCTTCCACAGCAGTCGAAGAAGAATTTTGCACACACCGACATGATTCATGATGCACTTGTTCGCTATAACATCGTTAAGACGTTTTATATACGTAAGCATGTCATCCCATGCTGAACTAAACTAGAACTTGATAGAATTTAGCATTTTTAAAAGGTACTACATCTTTCTTAGGGCGTAACACTTGAAAAATACCTACCAACCCTCCCCACGCCTTTCAATATTATCCGTCATTTTGGTTTACATCGACGATCTGCCACAAAGCGTTATAACCACCACGTGGTATTGTCGTTAAATTTCCCAACTTGCCACTAACGGCGTGCCTCAAAATGAAACTGAAATTAGATCAGTCAAAACAAAAGTTCGGGGCGTAACATTTTGACACCATAAATGACGAACAAAATTGTTATTGAATGTACCTTGTTTGTCAAGTTCAACGTATGTTAAAATTCATTCTCACCACTAAAAGTGTGTATAGGTTGTTTAGCTGTATGCATACAATCTGTCTTCTAAAACTTACAGCAACATGCTTTTATTTGTTTATATATAGGCGTAAATCACTTGGACCTGGAATGTTACGCCCAATTTTTTTTGTTTGTTCTAAACACGATTACTGCATCAAAAACGTAAAACAATTCATTTTTGCCATGTTTAATAATTATATAAAAATATCATCCATGTACAACAATCTTCTGAAAACAGTTTTTGTTTTCATTTTCTGATTGCTGAAGAAACCAAGCCATCATTTTGTTAGAGCAAATGTCCAGGTCTTTTTGGAATTATTCAAACTGAATTGACACTCCAAAACATATTCTCACATTGAGAAACCACTAATTTATCTCGATATGTAAGCAAAAATCATTCTAATTTTCTTTTAATTTCCATCTAAAAATTTAAAAAGTTCGGGATGTGGACAGTGAAGTGAATTCATCATGCCCATATGAAATTTGAACATTCTACTCCCAAGGACAAGAAAGTTATAATACAATATGTACCATTGTTATGTTTGCGTTAAGGTTTTGGTTAATAGTCTAGTAGCTGATAGGAGTTCTGTGTGCATTTATATGTCCCCTAAATTTCTCTGTGGAATCCTGTAGCGGACCCTCTAAAAAGAAAAAAAATCAAGGGTAGACATTTTGAATCGTGGTGCCAAGTGAGAAATTCAAGATGGCTGCCAAAACAGGAACAAAATTGCTCATGGTATAAAAGTAATTAGCTCTACTGGCCAAAGGCCAGACGAGCTTATGGGATCACTTGTCGTCCGTCGTCCGTCTGTTAGCAATTTCATCTCCTCTGAAACTGCTTGAAGGATTTTGATGAAACTTCATCACAATGTTGCTTAGGATTTTTGTTTTTCATGGCCGCCATGGCTAAAACTAGGTAAAAGTTAAGGAATTTTCAAATGACATCTCCGAAACCACTTATTCCATTATTGTGAAATACCATAAACATGTTCCTTGGGTTGGCCTCTATGAAGTTTGTGTTTTTCGTTGTCGTCGAATAATCAAAATAGCCGCCAAGGCGGCTCAAAGTTAACATAGTTATATAGGAAAAGGCTAAAAATGACATCTTCTTTGAAACCGCTTGAAGGATTTTGATGAAACTTCATTACAGTGATCTTTAGGATAGTCGGCCTCATATTTATGTTTTTCGCAGTCGCCAGTCATCCAAGATGGCCACCATGGCTAAAATTAGGTCAAATTTAAGGAAATTTCAAAAAACATCTCCAAAACCACTTATTCCATTCTTGTGAAATATCAACATGTTCCTTGGGTTGGCCTCTATCAAGTTTGTGTTTTTCGTTATCGTCGAATAATCAAAATGGATGCCACAGCGACCCAAAGTTTACATAAGAGTTATATAGGAAAACGTTAAAAATGACATCTTCTCTGAAACCTCTTGAAGGATTGTGATGAAACTTAATCACCATGATATTTGGGATAGTCACTCTCAGATTTGTGTTTTTCATGGCCGCCAGTCATCCAAGATGGCCGCCATGGCTAAAACTAGGTCAAAGTTAAGGAATTTTCAAATGACGTCTCCGAAACGACTTATTCCATTATTGTGAAATACCATAAACATGTTCCTTGGGTTGGCCTCTATCAAGCTTGTGTTTTTAGTTGTCGTCGAATAATCAAAAAGGCCGCCACAGCGACTCAAAGTTAACATAGTTATGTAGGAAAAGGCTAAAAATGACATCTTCTTTGAAATCGCATGAAGGATTTTGATAAAACTTCATTACAGTGATCTTTAGGATAGTCACCCTCAGATTTATGTTTTTCGCTGTAGCCAGTCATCCAAGATAGCCACCATGGCTAAAATTAGGTTAAATTTAAGGAAATTTCAAACATCATCTCCGAAACCACTTATTCCATTCTTGTGAAATATCATAAACATGTTCCTTGGGTTGGCCTCTATCAGTCAGCCAAGATGGTTGACCTGTCTAAAATAAGGTCAAATTTAAGGAAATTTCAAACATCATCTCCGAAACCACTTATTCCATTCTTGTGAAATATCATAAACATGTTCCTTGGGTTGGCCTCTATCAGTCAGCCAAGATGGTTGACCTGTCTAAAATAAGGTCAAATTTAAGGAAATTTCAAACATCATCTCCGAAACCACTTATTCCATTCTTGTGAAATATCATAAACATGTTCTTTGGGTTAGCCTCTATCAAGTTTGTGTTTTTCGTAATCGTCGAATAATCAAAATGGCCGCCACGGCGATCCAAAGTTAACATAAAGTTATATAGGAAAAGGCTAAAAATAACATCTTCTCTGAAACCGCTTGAAGGATTTTGATGAAACTTCATTACAATGATCTTTAGAATAGTCACCCTCAGAATTGTGTTTTTCGCGGCTGCCAGTCATTCAAGATGGCCGCCATGGCTAAAATTAGGTCAAATTAAAGGAAATTTCAAACAACATCTCCTCCGAAACCACTTATTCCATTCTTGTGAAATATCATTAACAAGTTCCTTGGGTCACACAAAGGGTCTGTAAAAAATGTTGCAAAGTCCATAAAAAGTAACAGTTACTGACATTATTTATTCGCAAACTTTCATTGTAAACGATAATTATTGTTGATTGTTGATCTATTATCAACTGTGATAATAAGGGTTATGGTCGAATGTCCTGGTTCAGGGATCATTGTACGGGTTCGAACAATGCCGTGGTCCAAAACTTTTTTACAGAGTATATTATTAGATGCATCAACATTCAAAATTTGAGGCATGTTAATATTCAATTAATTACCATGCACATGTAGATTGTTTTGGGGCAGGATGCAAATTCAAAATCCAGTCTGGAATGGTAAGCCTGTCCATCGAACAATATTTGCATTAAGCTCCATTGATGGAACACTAAGAATGCTATCCTACTGAATGCTGATAAAAGTGCTTGACCTCGTTAACAATTACTATAAACCGTCGATTTTGTAAAGATGAGGCCGACCATTAAAAGTTTTGGGTTTGCTGTTTCCCTACCTACCCACCAAAAAGGGATGGTGTGTTGTCCGTCCGTCCGTCCGTCCGTCGTCCGTTAACTTTTCTTCAAACGACTTCTCCTCAGAAACCGCTTGGCTAATTTTGACCAAACTTCACATGGATGATCCTTAGATGAATGCTTTTTAGATTTGTTAAAATTAGGTCAGCGCTACATCCAAGATGGCTGCCATTGCCATATATGGTCGAAACCTTAAAAAATCTTCTCCAGAACCGCTGGACAGATTTCAACAGTTCTTCTTTTAAAATGATCGCCAACGCCTAGACTATCAAGTTTGTTCAAATAAAGTCCCCGGGTCAAAAATGGCCGTGCCCCGGGGGTCCAAAGTTTGTATATTGAGGTTTTGCATGTTTTTCATATAGACATATAGGAAAAAACTTTAAAAAATCTTCTTCTCTGAAACCACAAGGCACAGAGCTCTCATGTATTACATGTAGCATCAGCTTATGGTTCTCTACTAAGTTTGTTCAAATGGTGACCCTGGGGTCAAATTTGTCCCTGCCCCGGGGGTCACAGTTTTACATAGACTTATATAGGATTTTTTTTTAAAAATCTTCTTCTCGGAAACTACAACAGTCAGATGTTTGATATTTTGCATTTACTATAAGCTTATGGTCCTTTACTAAGTTTGTTCAAATGGTGACCCTCGGGTCACATTTGGGTCCGCCCAAAGGGTCACATGTTTTACATAGACATGTATAGGGAAAAACTTAAAAAATCTTCTTCTCTGAAACTGCAAGAGCCAGAGGTTTAATATTCTGCATTTGCTATAAGGTTGTGGTCCTCTACCAAGTTTGTTCATATGGTGACCCAGGGGTCACATTTGGCCCCACCCCGGGGGTCACAGTTTTACATAGGCTTGTATAGGGAAAAACTGAAAAAATCTTCTTCTCTGGAACCACATGGCACAGAGCTCTCATGTATTACATGTAGCATCAGCTTATGGTCCTCTACTAAGTTTGTTCAAATGGTGACCCTGGGGTCAAATTTGTCCCCGCCCCGAGGGTCACAGTTTTACATAGACTTATATAGGATTTTTTTTTAAAAGTCGTCTTCTCGGAAACTACAACAGCCAGAGGTTTAATATTTTGCATTTGCTATAAGCTTATGGTCCTTTACCAAGTTTGTTCAAATTGTGACCCTCTGGTCACATTTGGCCCCCCTTTGCCCCAAGGGTCACATGTTTTACATAAATGCTTGTATAGGGAAAAACTGAAAAAAATCTTCTTCTCTGGAACTGCAAGAGCCAGAGGTTTAATATTTTGCATTCGCTATAGTATAAGCTTATGGTTCAAATTGTGACCCTTGGGTCACATTTGACCCCGCTCCAAGGGTCACATGTTTTACATAGACATGTATAGGGAAATTTTTTAAAAATCTTCTTCTCTGAAACTGCAAGAGCCAGAGGTTTAATATTTTGCATTTGCTATAAGCTTATGGTCTTCTACCAAGTTTGTTCAAATGGTGACCTATTGGTCACATTTGGCCCCACTCTGGGGGTCACAGTTTTACTTAGGCTTGTATAGGCAAAAACTTTTTTTTAGTTTTTAATTTGATTTTTTTTTTTTAGTTTTTCAAATTTGATTTTTTTTTTTAAATGATTTTTTTTAATTGTCTCTTTTTTTAGTGTTTTTTTAATTTAATTTTTAATTTGTTTTAGTTTTTTTTTTTAGTTTTTTTAAATGTTTTCATTTATTTAGTTTTTTGATTGTTTTCAATTTTAGTTTTTTTAGTTTTGTTTTTTTTCATTATCTTTTTAATTACTTGACACTTACTTTAAAATTTCTTGTCGGCGCTACTCATCCTAAATGCCTTGTTGAATTTCGACGAAACTTGGCAGGAAGCATAGGTAAGATGTCTAGTTGTGCATATCACGCTTTTGTTCCAGTTTGCTGATTTTTGACGGAGTTATGGCCCTTTGACATTTTTATTTTGGCAGGAAGCCTCAGTATGATGTCTAGTTGTGCAAAGCGCGGTATATCAATGAAATCTTGGACAATTTCGAAAACCAGCTAGATCTTGTTAGTAATAACAGAGTTATGGCCCTTGATTTGTTGAAAAATGTTATATTGTATTTTCCTTTGTTAAATCTATAGGAGAAGAGAGCTATATCTAGCTATATCTATCTAAATCTATAAGAGCTGATTTAGCCAGTAGAGCATCCACAGGCCCTCTTGGGCCTCTTGTTTTCTTTAATTTCTTATGTTTTTTTACTGTCTTTGGCAACAACAAAAAAATCACCTACCTACCTACCCACTTATAAAATCCAGAGTCGGGAAACAGCAAACAAATATATTTTTAAGGATGGCCTGAAGATCGCTTGAAACATGTATGTTGGACATGTCACTATAGGCGAGACATCATGTTGCGTGCAACTCTTGTACTTTTCTTGCATGTTATGTTTACTAAAAGTGTCTTGGTATGTTACCTACTTTGTGTGCTGGCATTGTTGAGACAATGTACTTTTATTTAGCTACAACAGCCCATTAACATTTCTTGTTATTTCTGTATCAGGGGTATGAGTTTGAAGACCCCCTTTGATGTTGATCTTGGAGAAAATGGACTCCACTTCACATACCTGGACACAGTTGGACGACCTGTAATTGTGGCGTACAAGAACAACCTCGTGGAACAACACATCCAGGACTTTGAGGTAACAGACTTACACAAGTAACTATTAGTGAAGATCACACCACTGATGAGGATGGTTGTGAATAAAAAAACACATATATTTTTAGCGGAGTACTTCAATTTTAATGTCATTTCAGAAAAATAATGGATTTGTTCTGGCAATTTCAAATATAATGTTACTGCAGTAATGTATGCTTTATTCAAACATGTGTGTTGGCTTTTTTAAAAACAAACTTGATTAAAAAAACAATAACTAAATGAAATTAACATCAGGCCCAATTCTTAGATCCACGGTTTCAATCAAAAGTATCTAACCATGATTTGAGAAAATCGCAGCAGATATTCACACTTGTAGCTATTTACACCTGTAGATAAAGCACAGGCTGTCCCACAAAGCAGTTATATAATACAACACATGCAAAATGTTTGAGCAAATTGAGCTTGGACAGTGGTGGTCAGAGGTTATGGATCTTTAGGGATGTAGGAATTCTTTAAAATTCATTGCATTTGCACATTTAATTATGATATTGTTTGTTTTTTATGCTCATTAACATTTTTGGAAAAGCATATAATTGCCACAGTTGCCTTTGAATGGACGGTAGATCTGTCTTAATTAGTGTTATTGATTATTAATAGATTGTCAACATCATTTTTATCCTCAAGTCCTTTTAAAAAAAAACAAAAAAAAACCGGACCAATGTTTGTTTCCTCATGTTACGCATGTGCAACTGCTTGTAAAGGAATCTTTTTTATCCTGCACATTTTGCAAGTGGTCCATAGTTTTGATGAGACTCAAATATATGAAAACAAACTATTATTTAAACAGAACATAAAATGTCATCTGTGAAGCTGCTTGTTACGTTAAAACAGTGCCAGACTTGAATGTTGTTTAACAGCTTATAGGCACATAATTGTTATTTAGAAGGATACAATGTCATGAACCTGCCATAAATTCCTATGGTTCTTTAACATGCTTGGAGGATAGAGTACGATACATGGGACCGAAGGGGTTTACATTCCTTTCTGACAGATGAGGCCAATGGAAAATGTCTTGCCCAGGAACATAACGATATTCAGTGGCACTGGTGAAATTTTAATCTGGGTCACCTGGTTTCAAGTCCACTGTGTTACCCACTGGGCCATGCCAGTCCTCTATTGCCAAGACCCTCTGTCTTACTATATATTGCATGTGTTGATCAATTGTTTTGTACATTTCAGCTTCACTACACCTTCCAGAAGTGGCGCCTGTTGCAGGAACCTTTGTTGGTTGTCGGTGCCTTCTATCTGCTTTTTGTCCTAGTCATCATCTACGTCAGACTGGACTTCTCCATTACCAAGGTAAAATGGTTGCAAGACTATGATCATTGTGCTATCGTATTGTTTTGATATTAGAGTTTGTTAACTCAAAACCGGTGATAACATGCATTAGGCCAGACTTTTTTGATCTTTAGGTTAACCGACTCGCCGACCCAAATTATTGCCGAAATCAAAAAAAATAAATACAAAATTTCCAAAACACTATTCTCTCGGCAATACGTAAGTTTGCGGTAAAACTGGGTACGTAAAACGTCCAACCTGTATCGTGGACCCGGTTTTTAGGATGCTTATGGGATGCTGTGTTGTCCGTCGTCCGTCGTCTGTCTGTCTGTCTGTCGGTCGTCCGTTAACTTTTCTTTAAACGACCTCCTCAGAAACCGCTTGGCTAATTTTGACCAAACTTCACGTGGATGATCCTTAGATGAATGCTTTTTAGATTTGTTAAAATTAGGTCGACGCTACATCCAAGATGGCTGCCATTACCATATATGGTCGAAACCTTAAAAAATCTTAATCTCCAGAACCGCTGGACAGATTTCAACAGTTTTTCTTTTAAAATGATCGCCAATGCCTAGACTATTAAGTTTGTTCAAATAAAGTCCCCGGGATCAAAAATGGCCGTGCCCCGGGGGTCCAAAATTTGTATATTGAGGTTTTGCATGTTTTTCATATAGATATATAGGAAAAAACTTTAAAAAATCTTCTTCTCTGAAACCACAAGGCACAGAGCTGTCATGTATTACATGTAGCATCAGCTTATGGTCCTCTACTAAGTTTGTTCAAATGGTGACCCTGGGGTCAAATTTGTCCCCGCCCCGAGGGTCACAGTTTTACATTGACTTATATAGGACTTTTTTTTAAAAAATCTTCTTCTCGGAAACTACAACAGCCAGAGGTTTGATATTTTGCATTTACTATAAGCTAATGGTCCTTACCAAGTTTGTTCAAATGGTGACCCTCGGGTCACTTTTGGCCCTGCCCCAAGGGTCACATGTTTTTACATAGACATGTATAGGGAAAAACTTAAAAAATCTTCTTCTCTGAAACTGCAAGAGCCAGAGTTTTAATATTTTGCATTTGCTATAAGCTTGTGGTCCTCTACCAAGTTTGTTCAAATGATGACCCAGGGGTCACATTTGGCCCCACCCCGGGGTCACAGTTTTACATAGGCTGGTATAGGGAAAAACTTGAAAAAGATTTTCTTCTCAGGAACCACATGGCACAGAGCTCTCATGTATTACATGTAGCATCAGCTTATGGTCCTTTACTAAGTTTGTTCAAATGGTGACCCTGGGGTCACATTTGGCCCCGCCCCAAGGGTCACATGTTTTACATAGACATGTATAGGGAAAAACTTAAAAAATCTTCTCTGAAACTGCAAGAGCAAGAGGTTTAATATTTTGCTGTTGCTATAAGCTTATGGTCCTTTACCAAGTTCGTTCAAATGGTGACCCTGGGGTCACATTTGGCCCCGGCCCAATGGTCACATGTTTTACATAGATATGTATAGGGAAAAACTTAAAAAAATCTTCTTCTCTGAAACTGCAAGAGCCAGAGGTTTAATATTTTGCTGTTGCTATAAGCTTATGGTCCTTTACCAAGTGTGTTCAAATGGTGACCCTGGGGTCACAGTTGACCCCGCCCCAATGGTCACATGTTTTACATAAACATGTATAGGGAAAAACTGAAAAAATCTTCTCTGAAACTGCAAGGTTTAATATTTTGCATTTGCTATAAGCTTATGGTCTTCTACCAAGTTTGTTCCAATGGTGACCCATTGGTCACATTTGGCCCCACCCTAGGGGTTTGGTCACATTTGGCCCCACCCTGGGGGTCATAGTTTTACTTAGGCTTGTATAGGCAAAAACTGAAAAAAATCTTCTTCTCTGGAACCACATGGCACAGAGCTCTCATGTATTACATGTAGCATCAGCTTATGGTCCTCTACCAAGTTTGTTCAAATGGTGACCCTGGTGTCAAATTTGGACGCGCCCCGGGGATAACATTTTTTTTTTTAAAAAAAAAATGATTTTAATTTGATTTTTTTTTTTTTTAATTTGTTAATTTTTGGTGTTTTTTTCGATTTTTTTTTTGTTTTTTTCAATTTCATTTTTTTTAATGATTTAAAAAAATAAATAAAAATAAAACATTATCTTTTTAATTACTTTACACTTACTTTAAAATTTCTTGTCGCCGCTACTCATCCTAAATGCCTTGTTGAATTTTGACGAAACTTTGCAGGAAGCATCGGTAAGGTGTCTGTCTAGTTGTGCATATCACGCTTTTGTTCCAGTTCGCTGATTTTTGACTGAGTTATGGCCCTTTGACATTTTTATTTTAAATTTCTTGTCGGCGCTACTCCTCTTAAACGGCTTGTTGGATTTCTACGAAATCCTCCGTATGATGTCTAGTTGTGCAATCTAGGTATATCAATGAAAGCTTGGACAATTTCGAAAACTAGCTAGATCTTGTTAGTAATAACAGAGTTATGGCCCTTGATTTGTTGAAAAATGCTATATTGTATTTTCCTTTGTTAAATCTATAGGAGAAGAGAGCTATATCTAGCTATATTTATCTAAATCTATAAGAGCTGTTTTAGCCAGTAGAGCGTCCACAGGCCCTCTTGGGCCTCTTGTTACACTTTTACCTCAAGCGTTTATAGATCGAGAGTGTACGAAAACATGGCGGACTCCACGCAGTTGGAGGAAAGAAAACTGTTTTGGTGGTTTAGGCTGGTTTGTACTATTGACAAAGACAAATCGAACAAGCGTGTCAATAAATTTGTTAAAGCAGAGTCTGGCCAAACTGTTGGAGACTTAGTTGAAATGCACCGTCCAGTTATTTGCAATTCGTTTATATTGACGAATTGCTGTCATCGAAAAAAAAAAAATATATATGAAGTGTATAATACTTTGTCAGAATAAAGACACGTTTTCAATATGAAGAGAAGTGTTTTTTTTATAAAGCTTAACTGGCTTGACTGGGACAAATATTTTGATTAGCCAGAATGAGCGGTTAATTTTAGACTTTACATGGTTTGGGGTTTTCTATCCGTCCGTTTGTCTGTTTGCATACAACAGGCAGGGGCGTTCCTGGGGCTAATTTAGGCATATGCACCATCGACTTTTGGATTCACAAATGTGCCTAACCCCACTATACCTTCAGTTTTTATTGCATTTGCATTTTTAGCCTATTTTATTTGTTTGCTTCTTTAATAGCCTGTACGCACGTTCGTCGGTGCGTATGCCCAGGTACGCCCCTGACAGTTCAGATCACAAGGTGAAATTTCATGAAGCTTGCAACAAATAATCAAAATAAACCATAATAGATTGCCTTTTAATTGACCTGTTACCTTGAAACTAAGATTAAAGTCATTTAATACTATTATACAATCTTTTTTTCTTTTAGACGCCTTTGTGGGTATGTTTTCATGAATTATTTTTTTATTATTCCCTCCTCCTATCCTTCATTTTTCCAGAAACTATTGGTAAACCTAATAATAGAAAAAAACTGGCCTTATCTAGTAAAAAAAAACTGCTGAGTTTCATTTTAACTTTGTATGCCCTCCTATGAAGTTAAGCGGAATATAATGTTACACATTTGTCCGTCTGTACAATCATATGGCCGACTTACAAAAAAGTTCTACATTCAAGTCTCTACCTTTTAATACGTCCATTTCCCAGACACAAGAATTCGTACAACTTTCAAACTTCAATCATGTTTACTTCTATGTAACAGCAATATGTTCATAACAAAATTAGGTCAGTGTGAACAGCCTTGACAGACAGTTTACATTTGACATTTTATTTTATGTCAGGGCATCTGTGTCGCATGGACACATTTTCTAGTTTCATAATATATGTTAAATGGCAAATTTGTTTTCAGAAAAAGTTTTGACTAAACCTATACAAGTATTTGTTATGGAACTGTCTCTGTATGCTACATACATCAGCTTCAAATTAGTGTGTAAATGTTCTGTATTCAAACTTGAGCCAGTTGAATATGTTGTGTATTGAAGGAAAAAAAGTTGTATGTAAATGTTGTCTATTTAAATTTAAATAGATATGTTGTATTTAAATAGATATGTTGTTTTATCCAGAAGCTGGGTGATTTACCTACCTACTTATCAGCAAAAACATGTTCAAGTCCACAGGACAATATTTGTCCGACCGAAAAGTTAAGACATATTTTTTGTTAACGTGCAATAAAATGCTTGGTCAGTTGAACTGAACATCCTTAAACAAATGTTGATTGACTGTGCTATGACTGACCGACTTAAAAAGCAGTGGCCCAACTTTTTTTATTATTTTGTTTTTATATATGTGTATCTTTAGGATGGCCCTGTCCTGCAAATTAAACTATCCAAAACAGTGTTTGCGGTGTTATTTAGCAGCTTGCGTTTGTGAATATTAAGCTTTCGTTGTAAGGCATTCTTATGACAGATTTGCTATTAATGAAATAAAAATTGAAAAACATTACACAACAATTCATCGAAAAGTAAGAATATGAAAATATCACCGTTTAAACCTTTCAATGTTAATATGAAAGCTGTAATGCGATTGGTTCAAATCTAGTAATCTACCAATGAAATGCAGGGTTGTAATCGATCAATTTTAATCGGAAAAAAACTTTCTATTTATAAACAAATACGGCTTCAAATTACAAGCGATAAACACACGATTTCTGATTGGATTATAGTTTTAAAAATGACCGGACACTCGGACAGAGTAAAGGGAAATTTACAGGCGATAAATGGGATTTCTGATAGGGACGGGAATTTTCTGCCGAACATTTCAAAAATTTGCCTGTCGTGTCTGACGGACCGTCGGTTTTCGCTGAGACTGACTTATATGTGGCATGTGTGTGAATGACCATGTATATTAAACATATGTATGTTAATGTTGCGTATGTGAATATTGTTGTATATGTTGCTGTGTTGGTAAACTTTGTGTCTGTTGTTGTGTCGGTAAACTTTTATATGTGAATATTGTTTTGTATGTTGTTGTGTTGGTAAACTTTGTGTACATGTATGTTGTTGTGTTGGTAAACTTTTGTAAGTGAATATTGTATGTATGTTGTTGTGTTGGTAAACTTTGTGTATGTTGTTGTGTTGGTAAACTCTTGTATGTGAATATTGTATGTATGTAAATGTGTATGTTTTTAATATGTATGTTAATAAAAGATCATCACATTGTTAGTGTTGTGTGTGATGTAGTGTTGTGTATGTGATGTAGTGTTGTGTGTGATGTAGTGTTGTGTGTGATGTAGTATTGTGTGTGTGTGATGTAGTGTTGTGTATTTGGTGTAGTATTGTGTGTGTGTGATGTAGTGTCGTGTGTGCGATGTAGTGTTGTGTGTGCGATGTAGTGCTGTGTGTGTGATGTAGTGTTGTGTATGTGATGTAGTGTTGTGTGTGATGTAGTGTTATGTGTGTGATGTAGTATTGTGTGTGATGTAGTATTGTGTATGTGATGTAGTATTGTGTGTGTGTGTGTGTGTGATGTAGTGTTGTGTATGTGATGTAGTGTTGTGTATGTGATGTAGTGTTGTGTGTGTGTGTGATGTAGTCTTGTGTATGTGATGTAGTGGTGTGTATTTGGTGTAGTATTGTGTGTGTGTGATGTAGTCTTGTGTGTGATGTAGTGTCGTGTTGGTAAACTCTTGTATGTGAATATTGTATGTATGTAAATGTGTATGTTTTTAATATGTATGTTAATAAAAGATCATCACATTGTTAGTGTTGTGTGTGATGTAGTGGTGTGTGTGATGTAGTGTTGTGTGTGATGTAGTTTTGTGTATGTGATGTAGTGTTGTGTGTGATGTAGTGTTGTGTGTGATGTAGTAGTGTGTGTGTGTGTGTGTGTGTGTGTGTGTGTGTGTGTGTGTGTGTGTGTGTGTGTGTGTGTGTGTGTGTGTGATGTAGTGTTATGTATGTGATGTAGTGTTGTGTATTTGGTGTAGTATTGTGTGTGTGTGATGTAGTGTCGTGTGTGTGATGTAGTGTCGTGTGTGCGATGTAGTGCTGTGTGTGTGATGTAGTGTTGTGTATGTGATGTAGTGTTGTGTGTGATGTAGTGTTGTGTGTGTGATGTAGTATTGTGTGTGATGTAGTATTGTGTATGTGATGTAGTATTGTGTGTGTGTGTGTGTGATGTAGTGTTGTGTGTGCGATGTAGTGTCGTGTATGGGATGTAGTGTGGTGTATGTGATGTAGTGTCGTGTATGTGATGTAGTGTCGTGTATGTGATGTAGTGTTGTGTATGTGATGTAGTGATGTAGTGTTGTGTATGTGATGTAGTGGTGTGTGTGTGTGATGTAGTGTAGTGTAGTGTGTGTGTGATGTACTGTTGTGTGTGTGATGTAGTGTTGTGTATGTGATGTGATGTAGTGTTGTATATGTGATGTAGTGTTGTGTGTGTTGTATATGTGATGTAGTGTTGTGTGTGTTGTATATGTGATGTAGTGTTGTGTGTGTGATTTAGTGCTGTGTATGTGATGCAGTTGGTGTATTGTGGTGAATGTGCTGTGTGTGATGTACCGTAGTTTGTGTGATGTAGTGTTGTGTGTATGTGATGTAGTGTTGTGTATTTGGTTTAGTGGTGTGTGTGATGTAGTGTTGTGGATGTGATGTAGTATTGTGTGTATGTGATGTAGTGTTGTGTGTGTGATGTAGTGTTGTGTGTGTGATGTAGTGTTGTGTGTGTATGTGTGTGTGTGTGTGTGTGTGTGATGTAGTGTTGCGTATGCGATGTAGTGTTGCGTGTGTGATGTAGTGTCGTGTATGTGATGTAGTGTTGTGTATGTGATGTTGTGTACGTGATGTAGTGTTGTGTGTGTGATGTAGTGTTGTGTGTGTGATGTAGTGTTGTATATGTGATGTAGTGTCGTGTGTGTGATGTAGTGTTGTGTATGTGATGTAGTGTCGTGTGTGTGATGTAGTGGTGTGTATGTGATGTAGTGGTGTGTATGTGATGTAGTGGTGTGTATGTGATGTAGTGTTGTGTGTGTGCGATGTAGTGTTGTGTGTGTGATGTAGTGTCGTGTGTGTGATGTAGTGTCGTGTATGTGATGTAGTGTCGTGTATGTGATGTAGTGTTGTGTGTGTGTGATGTAGTGTTGTGTATGTGATGTAGTGTTGTGTGTGTGTGTGATGTAGTGTAGTGTGTGTGATTTAGTGTAGTGTGTGATTTAGTGATGTAGTGTTGTGTATGTTATGTAGTGCTGTGTGTGATGTAGTGTAGCGTGTGTGATGTAGTGTAGTGTGTGTGATTTAGTGCTGTGTGTGTGATGTACTGTTGTGTGTGATGTAGTGTTGTGTATGTGATGTAGTGTTGTGTATGTGATGTGATGTAGTGTTGTGTGTGTTGTATATGTGATGTAGTGTTGTGTGTGTTGTATATGTGATGTAGTGTTGTGTGTGTGATTTAGTGCTGTGTATGTGATGTAGTTGGTGTATTGTGGTGAATGTGATGTAGTGCTGTGTGTGATATACTGTTGTGTGTGTGTGATGTAGTGTTGTGTGTATGTGATGTAGTGTTGTGTATGTGACGTAGTGATGTGTGTGATTTAGTGTAGTGTGTGATTTAGTGATGTAGTGTTGTGTATGTTGTGTAGTGCTGTGTGTGATGTACTGTTGTGTGTGTGATGTAGTGTAGTGTGTGTGATGTAGTGTAGTGTGTGTGATTTAGTGATGTGTGTGTGATGTAGTGTTGTGTGTGTGATGTACTGTTGTGTGTGTGATGTAGTGTTGTGTATGTGATGTAGTGTTGTGTGTGTTGTATATGTGATGTTGTGTTGTGTGTGTTGTATATGTGATGTAGTGTTGTGTGTGTGATTTAGTGCTGTGTATGTGATGTAGTTGGTGTATTGTGGTGAATGTGATGTAGTGATGTGTGTGATGTACTGTAGTTTGTGTGATGTACTGTTGTGTGTGTGATGTAGTGTTGTGTATATGAATGTAAATGTTGTGTATTCCAGGATGAGGTGAAGGAGAGCAAGATGCGTGTTGCCAGTCTGGTCGAGGAAGTTCAGAGTGCCCAGGATAAACGTAGCGCCCTCTACCAAAGCTATGATGACGCCATTGACAAATACAAAGCTAGCAAGGACCAGACAAGCTTCGTGGCAGGACGGAAGAAAATCGACGCGGATTATAAACTACTGTCTAGTCAGATATCGAGTTTGCAGGCACAACTGAAACTTGAGGGATCTGACTTGAGTGAAAAGGTTTGTTGATTAATTGTAAAGTCTTTGAACATTCAGAAACTGATACTCACCTGTGTTTTATGTTTTGTGTATTGTTAAAGATTAATATCTGTCTGTTTTTATTCCAACGAAAAATGAGCATGTGAACCACATGAGTTAGTTATCATTATTTGATGCTTATAACAGCTTCACACCAGAAGCACCTTGAAAATTGATATTCATATTGGAGTGTCAAACATGTATTTGTATAACTATTTCACATTGAATCTTAAGCAGCAATGTCTTGGATATTACTCGGAGCAACAGATAAGCAACGGATTTGCGTATATACCCTGTTAAAAATCATTAAAAGTGAACTTCAAATCAGTTGAAAGCTTATCTTAATGCAAACAAAATAAGTCATACCCAATGCTTTATCAAATGCATATTCAAGTATTTGTAGTATTGTGAAATTTGTCCACATACAGACTTGTGCATTAGGCTTAAAAGAAAAAAGTGTTTGTTTCCGCTAACGACCCTAACTTTTTTTATTGCCAGTATTTTTTATCATATTAAAAGTGTTTTTTCATTAACAAAAATAAGGTCATTAATAATAATAATAAAAAAAATAAGAAAACAAGGTTTGCCTACCTACCTACCCTATTTTTTTTGAAGCCGTTGGCAGAAACAAACCATTTTTAGCTCTACTGATCAGAGATCAGCAGAGCTTATACATGCCGTGGTGCGGCGTCTGTCCGTCCGTCTGTCTGTCCGTAAACTTTTTTTTGTAGCGACTTCTCCTCTGAAACTACTGAATGGATTTTCATGAAACTTTACAGAAATGTTGCCCATGAAGTCTAGTTGATCCTAGCAAAAATTCATGTTGATGTGAAATCCAAGATGGCCGCCAGATCTAAAAATAGGTTTTTAAAAAAACAAGTTTGTAGCGACTTCTTCATGAAAACTATAAGTGATATTGATATGGGACTTTTTCTAAAATGATCAGCATGACATGATGTTGGTCCTTGTCGAAAATTGTTTTGATTCAACGTTAAACATGGCTGCCAGCGGCCATCTTTGTTTACATACAGTTATATAGTAAAAACTTGTAGCGACTACTCCTTTGAAACTACTTGACAGATTTTCATGAAACTTTACAGGAATATTGCTCTTAATGTCTAATTGATCCTAGCAAAATTTCAGATCGGCCAGAAATTCAAGATGGCCGCCACAGCTAAAAATAGATTTTTAAAAAGGAAGTTTGTAGCGACTACGTCTTGAAAAAACTATAAGTGATATTGATATGGGACTTTTTGTAAAATGATCAGCATGACATGATGGTTATAAGAGTCAAACATTATTTTGATTCGACATTAAACATGGCTGCCAGTGGCCATCTTTGTTTACATAGAGTTATATAATGAAAACTTGTAGCGACAACTCCTCTGAAACTACTCGACGGATTTTCATGAAACTTCACAGGAATGTTGCTCTTGATGTCTAATTGATCCTAGCAAAATTACAGGTCGCCCGGAAATTCAAGATGGCTGCCATGGCTAAAAATAGATTTTCAAAATACAAGTTTGTAGCGACTACTACTTGAAAACTATAAGTGATATTGATATTGGACTTTTTGTAAAATGATCAGCATGACATGATGTTGGTCCTTGTCAAAAATTGTTTTGATTCAACGTTAAACATGGCTGCCAGCAGCCATCTTTGTTTACATAGAGTTATATAGTAAAAACTTGTAGCGACTAATCCTTTGAAACTACTTGGCAGATTTTCATGAAACTTTACAGGAATGTTGCTCTTAATGTTTAATTGATCCTAGCAAAATTTCAGATCGGCCAGAAAATCAAGATGGCCGCCACAGCTAAAATTAGATTTTTTTAAAAAGAAGTTTGTAGCGACTACGTCTTGAAAACTATAAGTGATATTGATATGGGACTTTTTGTAAAATGATCAGCATGACATGATGGATATCAGAGTCAAACATTATTTTGATTCGACGTTAAACATGGCTGTCAGCGGCTATCTTTGTTTACATAGAGTTATATAATGAAAACTTGTAGCGACTATTCCTGTGAAACTACTCGACAGATTTTCATGAAACTTCACAGGAATGTTGCTCTTGATGTCTAATTGATCCTAGCAAAATTTCAGGTCGGCCGGAAATTCAAGATGGCCGCCACGGCTAAAAATAATTTTTCAAAAAACAAGTCTAGCGACTACTTCCTGAAATCAAATTCAATCACTAGAGCTTCAAGGTCATTGACCTCTTGTTTTTTTTTGGCCTTTAGTGTTTTAACATGACCCATTGCAAATTTTTGCCTATCGGTCATAAGCAATACATTAAGATGCATGACAAACGTATTTTATGAGTATATGAAAGTGACTCGAAACAAAATGGCGGCAAAACCGAAAATGCAAAAAGTTGGAACATAAAAATTGTTGTCAAAAACTATTTCAAATCGTTTTGATGCAACAATTTTATGTCTACAAGTGATGAACTATATAGGAGGATATTAGGTGACATTATTCATAAAAATTGTTGTCAAAAACTATTTCAAATCAATTTGATGCAACAAATGTATGTCTACAAGTGATGAACTATATAGGAGGATATGAGGTGACATTATTCAGAACAGTTTCAGTGATCTGCGAATGATAGTGAGTGCAATTTAAAAAAGCAATGGCTCACACCGACTTGGAAATTACTGACTTGGAAAAACGATTTTCGTGGCTGATTGTTAAGGTGTATCTGGTAATTCATACTTTAAAGAGTTGAAAGCAAAACACCAGGTTTGTGTAATCACCTGTCAGTGTGATGCACACTTTCATCACTTTAAATATGTTAAAAACCCATTTAAATGAAATTAAACGGTTATACCCATAAGACACGAAAATTTATTGACAATACCCAATTAAAACCCATACTATTTGGTTATACCCAATTGCCTTCTATAACATATGTTGCTCTGTGATAGAAAAAATTAAAAAAGTGATTGCCATACCGTAGACTGTTATATTTGTACAAATAGTCTCCGTTCTCTTGGGGTGTGGTGGGGACATAAATTAGACATAGTTGTACAAATAGTCTCCGTTCTCTAGAGGGGGGAGAGGAGGGTGTATCACACCAATATCGCACTAATGCAATCACACTAATATTGTCGCTCAATATCACACTAACACTGTCATCTAATATTCGCACTGATGGTCATTCAATATCACACTAATGCAGTCATCCAATATCACACTAACACTGTCATTCAATATCACACTAATGCAGTCATCCAATATCACACTAATGCTGTCATCCAATAGCCCACTAATGCTGTCATCCAGTGTCACACTAATGCAGTCGTTCAATATCACAATAATGCAGTCATCCAATATCACACTAATGCTGTCATCCAATAGTCCACTAATGCTGTCATCCAGTGTCACACTAATGCAGTCGTTCAATATCACAATAATGCAGTCATCCAATACCTCAATAATGCAGTCGTTCAATATCACAATAATGCTGTCGTCCAATATCACACTTATGCTGTCATTCAATATCACTAACTCTGTCATCCAATATCACATTAATACTGGCTCCCTATATCACCCAATATGTGAAAGTTATGAATAGAGTCGAAATTGTTCATCAGTGACATTGTCAGATCCAGTACATATATACAACCACAAAATCGAACAGAAATGAGCAGTTTTCACTATAATGCCCATTTCCATCAAAATAGGAGGATTACTTTTTATTATAGGAACTACATTCGACTATACCTAGGAGGTTTTACACCTCAGAGGTTTACATTAGTCTCGATCATCCAGACCTCTCGCGAGATTTCTCTCAATGAAGTCCACATGATGGTCGGGAGTAAAGCTTCTTTAAAATTTGTGACATCAAAACAAGGTGTGTACAAAAAAATCACCAGCCGCTGATTGGCCAACTTCAGACATGTCAGATTGTTATTGGAATCACCCCTATGTCACAGTTTGATATGGGAATCACCCTCTACGACACGAAGGCGTCAACAATTACGTGACGTTATGCGCAATGTTGTGTAATAAAAGTGCCACCAAACAAAGTCAGCGGATCACGAATAATACTAAAAATTAAACATCATTTATTATGTTTTTAAAAACTAAAAAAAACGACGTTTATTGTATATTTAATAAGGACATACACACATCCCACTGGAAGTAATGTTGCGCGTAATATAACGTGCACTTTGATGTTGCGGTCAAAATGACGTCACGTCGTAGTCAGTTTTGACTTTTGGCGCTGTCTATCGGTCAAACATTTTAATGAACCACGAGTCCAGATGCTCGCTAGCGCTCACAGTCAGCTTGAGTGTGTCTGGATGATAGAGACTAGTTTACATGTAGTTAGTGGTGGTAAACTTGTCATCCAGTGTCACACTAATGCAGTCGTTCAATATCACAATAATGCAGTCATCCAATATCTCAATAATGCAGTCGTTCAATATCACAATAATGCTGTCGTCCAATATCACACTTATGCTGTCATTCAATATCACTAACTCTGTCATCCAATATCACATTAATACTGGCTCCCTATATCACCCAATATCACACTAATGCTGTGATCTAATATCACACTTATGCTGTCATCCAATACACTAATGCTTTCATCCATTATCCTACTAATACTGTCATCCAGTATCACACTAATGCTGTCAGGCATTGTCACACTAATGTTGTCATCCAATATCCCACTAATGCTGTCATCCAATATCACACTAATGCAGTCATCCAACATCACACTAATGCAGTCATCCAACATCACGCTAATGCAGTCATCCAATATCACACTAATGCAGTCATCCAACAACACACTAATGCTGTCATCCAATATCACACTAATGCAGTCATCCAACATCACACTAATGCTGTCATCCAATATCACACTGAAGCTAGCTCCCTACATCACCAACATCACACTAATGCTGTCATCCAATATCACACTAATGCAGTCATCCAACATCACACTAATGCTGTCATCCAATATCACACTAATGCAGTCATCCAACATCACACTAATGCTGTCATCCAATATCACACTAATGCAGTCATCCAACATCACACTAATGCTGTCATCCAATATCACACTGAAGCTAGCTCCCTACATCACCAACATCACACTAATGCAGTCATCCAATATCACACTAATGCAGTCATCCAACAACACACTAATGCTGTCATCCAATATCACACTAGTGCTGTCATCCAATATCACACTAATGCAGTCATCCAATATCACACTAATGCTGTCATCCAATATCACACTAATGCTGTCATCCAATATCACACTAATGCATATCACACTAATGCTGTCATCCAATATCACACTAATGCAGTCATCCAACATCACACTAATGCAGTCATCCAACATCACGCTAATGCTGTCATCCAACATCACACTAATGCTGTCATCCAATATCACACTGAAGCTAGCTCCCTACATCACCAACATCACACTAATGCTGTCATCCAATATCACACTAATGCTGTCATCCAATATCACACTAATGCTGTCATCCAATATCACACTAATGCTGTCATCCAATATCACACTAATGCTGTCATCCAATATCACACTAATGCAGTCATCCAACATCACACTAATGCTGTCATCCAACATCACACTAATGCAGTCATCCAATATCACACTAATGCTGTCATCCAATATCACACTAATGCTGTCATCCAATATCACACTAATGCTGTCATCCAACATCACACTAATGCTGTCATCCAATATCACACTAATGCTGTCATCCAACATCACACTAATGCTGTCATCCAATATCACACTAATGCTGTCATCCAATATCACACTAATGCTGTCATCCAACATCACACTAATGCTGTCATCCAATATCACACTGAAGCTAGCTCCCTACATCACCAATATCACACTAATGTTGTCCCCAATCTAGTGAACTATGTAGCTTGTTTTATAATCTCTGTTTTATTGTTCAGGTTGCAGAACTGAATCGCAATGACCACTTGTACAAGGAGCAGATAAGCCTGGCAGTAGTCCAGGCAGAGAGGCTTGTATGTGGCAAACTCAGTAAACAACTATATGTAGAATCGGAGAAGGCAATTACAGACAAACGTGACGAGATATACAAGAAAATGGAAGAGCTATCATCTAGTCTACAATAATACACACAGCATTCAACAAGTCATTTGGTTTTATGAGCATTGGTGTTACTAAATTGTCAAAACATGTTTTAAACAAGTTGTCTAGAGTATACTTGTATATCTGGTATTGTCATTTGATATAAAAGGTGGTTTTATAGTATATGTTGATGAATATTGTAAATTTGTGTGTAATGTTTTTGCAGGATTGGGGACTACCATCCAGGAGATGATTATGAAATAGTTTTATCAGTTCCATAAATAGAACAGGACACATGCTTTCTATCAAATGACTTAAGGTTGAATGCTAAAGGCTTTAGATAATCCATAGTTTTATGAATTTAAGAATAAGTACCAAAAAAGTGATCTTCTGATTTACTGATTTCTCTGAAGAAGTACAAATACTTTCAGGATCTAATTTAAAAAAGAACATCCTTATAGATATTAACCAGTTTATAGCTGCTATGGTCAATTTTTTAGGTAATCCTAATTTTGTGGGTTTATTGTGTAATATATGCAACAAAAAAATCCCATTGTGCTTCAAATCAGTAATAAAGTATATCAAAGATGTTAACGTCTTTTCATTTTTCAGTTCTTGCAAATCATATTTATGTCTGGAGGAACATCTGTTGCACTGTGAAAGTTAATTATACAGCTTTAGGCTAGCTGTTAGAGCCTGTTTGCATGTATACGTAGAAGAATCATGTACGAAGGGAAACTATTATAAAATCCCCAGCCTGTTTGGTTTGGATATAATGGCCATTAATGGGGGTCATTGCCAATCTAAAATGATCAGCATGACATGATGTTGGTCGTTGTCGAAAATCATTTTGATTCGTCATTAAACGTGGCTGCCAGTGGCCATCTTTTTTTACATAGCGTTATATAGTAAAAACTTGTAGCGACTACTCCTCTGAAACTACTTGAAGGATTTTTAGCTCTTCTGATCAGAGATCAGCAGAGCTTATGCCGTGGTGCGGCGTCCGGCATCCGTCCGTCCGCCTGTCCGTAAACTTTTATTTGTAGCGACTACTCCTCTGAAACTACTGGATGGATATTCATGAAACTTTACAGAAATGTTGCCCATGAAGTCTAGTTGATCCTAGCAAAAATTCATGTTGATGTGAAATCCAAGATGGCTGCCAAAGCTAAAAATAGATTTTTAAAATACAAGTTTGTAGCGACTACTTCTTGAAAACTATAAGTGATATTGATATGGGACTTTTTCTAAAATGATCAGCCATGACATGATGTTGGTCCTTGTCAAAAATCGTTTTGATTCCACGTTAAACATGGCTGCCAGCGGCCATCTTTGTTTACATAGAGTTATATAGTAAAAACTTGTAGCGACTACTCCTCTGAAACTACTTGGCGGATTTTCATGAAACTTTACAGGAATGTTGCTCTTGATGTGTAATTGATCCTAGCAAAATTTCAGATCGCCCAGAAATTCAAGATGGCCGCCACAGCTAAAAATAGATTTTTAAAAAATAAGTTTGTAGCGACTACTTCTTGAAAACTGTAAATGATATTGATATGGGACATTTTCTAAAATGATCAGCATGACATGATGTTGATCCTTGTCGAAATTTATTTCGATGCAACTTTAAACATGGCTGCTAGCGGCCATCTTTGTTTACATAGATTTATATAGTAACAACTTGTAGCGACTACTTCTCTGAAACTACTTGACACATTTTTATGAAACTTCATAGGAATGTTGCTCTTGATGTCTAATTGATCCCAGAATTTTTTTTAGGTCGGCCGGAAATTCAAGATGGCCACCATGGCTAAAAACAGATTTTTTTAAAAAAAGTTTGTAGCAACTACTTCTTGAAAACTGTAAGTGATGTTGATATGGGACTTTTTCTGAAATGATCAGAATGACAAGATTTTGATCCTTGTCGAAAATTACTTTGATTCGACATTAAACGTGGCTGCCAGTGGCCATCTTTGTTTACCTAGAGTTATATAGTAAAAACTTCAACTTGTAGCGACTACTCCTCTGAAACTACTTGACATTTTTTTATGAAACTTCACAGGAATGCTGATCACCTAGCTATCAAAATCTATCAGTAGAGCTTCAAGGTCATTGACCTCTTGTTATGGAACTTTAACAGAAACGTTGCTCTTGATGTCTAGTTGATCCTAGCAAAATTTCAGTTCCGACTTAATTCAAGATGGCCACCATGGCTAAAAAAAGAAATTGTAGCGACTACTTTCTGAAAACCATAAGTGATATTCATATGGGACTTTTTCTAAAATGATCAGCATGACATTATGTGGTTCTTGTTGAAATTTATTTTGATTCAACTTTTAACATGGCTATCTATCAAAACCTATCAGTAGAGCTTCAAGGTCATTGACCTCTTGTTTATCTTGTCTGAGTTTTTAATATCAACAAAATGGCAAAGTTTGGTAAAGATCAAATCTTAAATGAAAGGTGCTAGTGTTCACAAGGCTAAAAATGATATGCGGTGTTATATTATTTTTGGAGAAAATGAGAAAAACGAGATTAGGCAGTTGTGTAGTGTTCCACATGCCATTATGTCAGATAAACATGTAAGTGCCAACATTGTACTTGGTCTTAGATCTCTGACCTGAGAAAAATAAAAAGGGCAACTATGCGCCACTACAATACAACACTTGTTACTTATACCAGTAATACAAATATATATCATATGGCAGAATCTGCCTCAAATCTATACCAGGTCAAGAACCGATACTTTCATGAAAAGTAATTCTTGTTAACAAGTCCGTACTGACTGAACTCCCACAATTACTATATCAATCAGTTACCTGTAATCTTCGTTTTACGACTATTAGATTATTGTAGTGGTGTCTTGCATAGAAATGCAATTTTTTACAATCTGTTAATTCACTGGAAGATTTTATTATGCTAAATTATGAGGAACACTATTTTTCGATATTATTAAATTACTTAAACAGTAACCTATTGCATATTTCAAGTTTATATTACTAAAGTGTATGGGGTGGGTGGGTGGGGCCTGTAAAGGCACAAACGACCGCTCTCTGTGAAAGGCTAAGCTCGAATGAAAACACGCCCTGTGTAATTCTATATATAAATTACAAGCAAATCTCGTGCAATACTTGCAAAACCGGTCAAAATACAAACAAAGATACATTATGTTCTTTGTCGTCTACGACTCCGACAAACATAAAACATTTATCTTCTTATGTGTTTTGCAAACATGCAAACGTCAATCCCATTGACCACCACGTGAAAAACTGAATACCAACTATTCATCCCTTAAATTACCATACAACACACGATGGTCAACAACAAATCACGTTCACAAGAGAATAACACAACACATAGTTGGGAGTTAGCCTACTGCCTTAGAGATCGACACAAAGAACGGGAAAGTAATATGCCGAACATCAGTACATTAAGACAGAGTAAGGAAAACACTACACATGTATATATTTAACATAAAACAATTTAAAATGATTTTTTCGAACGAAGACAGGCTTGCAAAAATCTCGATATCTCGTAGATATCAAAGACTATTTTAAGGTTAAGGAATGGAGCCAGATGAACCAACAGTTATAACATTTCAACTGGGTGCGTACGAAAAAAGGATACGTCATGAGCAATATCATATTTTGCTGAAGAATATCTTAAAGATCGGCCAAAGCGCGACGACGTTTATGAAACTGTATCTGAGCAGTCATGCCAAAAATAACTAAATACATATCTGCGCAATATCGCATTCAAACTTTCAAGACTGTCTTGAGGAACGGCACCAGGTGCATCCTCATTTATAAAAATGAACTGAGCAGTACTAAAGACTGTATCTGATTAGTCACGAACAACATTACTAAATACATATCTGCGCAATATCGCATTCAGACTCAAGATTGTCTTGAGGAACGGCACAAGGTGCAACATCATTTATAAAAATGAATTCAGCAGTACTAAAAACTGTATCTGAGCAGTCATCAACAACATTACTAAATACATATCTGCGCAATATCCCATTCAGATTCTCAAGATTTTCTTGAGGAACGGCACAAGGTGCAACATCATTTATAAAAATGAATTGAGCAGTACTAAAGACTGTATCTGAGCAGTCACCAACAACATTACTAAATACATATCTGCGCAATATCGCATTCAGACTCAAGACTGTCTTGAGGAACGGCACCAGATGCAACATCATTTATAGAAATGAACTGAGCAGTACTAAAGACTGTATCTGAGCAATCACGAACAACATTACTAAATACATATCTGCGCAATATTGCATTCAGACTATCTAGACTGTCTTGAAGAACGGCACTAGGTGCAACATCATTTATAAAAATGAACTGAGAAGTACTAAAGACTATCTGATTAGTCACGAACAACATTACTAAATACATATCTGCGCAATATCGCATTCAGACTCTAGACCGTCTTGAAGAACGGCACCAGGTACAACAGCATTTATAAGAAATGAACTATGCAGTACCAAAGACTATTACTAAATACATATTTATACCCTATCTTATTCTACCCAAGACTGTTTTGAGAAGCGGCTCCAGGCAATCAATATTTATAAAACGTGAACTGAGCAGTACCAAAGAATATTATTACATACATATCTATGCACTATCGAATTCAACTCAAGACTGTCTTAAGGACCGACATAAGCTGCAACCTCATTTTATAAAACGTGAAAACTGAGCAGTACCAAGGAGCATTACTTAATACACGTCTATGCACTAACGCATTCAACCCAAGAACCGAAGACTGTCTTGAGGAGCGGCATAAGGCACAACGACAATTATAGAACGTGAACTGGGCAGTACCAAAGAACATACTAAATACATAATATGCACTATCGCATTTAACCCAATACTTTCTTGAGGGTCAGCACTCGGCACAACAACAGTTTTATAACCTGAACTGAGCAGTACCAACGAATAATAATACCTATCTATGCACTAAAGCATTCAACTCAAGACTGTCTTGAGGAAAGCACTGGGTGCCAACAACACTTAAAACCCCTGAAATGAGCAGTACAAAAGAGCAATACTGAAAAACATATATATTCACTACTCAAGTAAAACTTGGACTGAGCAGTATCGAAAAAACATTACTAAAAATATCTATGCACTATCTTGAGGACCGGCACTAAGTGCAATAACATTTATAGAACGTGAACTATGCAAAGCACCAAAGAACATTAATAAATACATATATATGCACTATCGCATTCAACCCAGTTCTTTCTTGAGTACCAGCACTCGGTTATAAAAACCTGAACTGAGCAGTACCAACGATCTATGCACTAATGCATTCAGCCCAAGGCTGTCTTGATGGCCCGCACGAGGTGCAATAACAGTTATATAAACTGAACTGAGCAGCACCAATGAACAATACTAAATACATATCTATTCACTATCGCAGTAAAACATGAACTGAGCGTAATCAATATAAATTTATATCTGTGTAATATCACATTCACCTCCTCGAAACTGCATTTAGGATCGGCGAGAGACACAGTAATAAAATAAGGTATATAGATATCAGCAAAATCATATTTAATTCAAGACTATATTGAAATATTGAAAGCGCCACAACATTATAAGATAATGGTAGCCTAATAAATTGGCTCCTATGCAGTTTTTTTTTTATTATTTTGACGTTCTATGTAACTGCATATACGCCTAATTTCCTTTGCAAAAAACCCGACTGGAAAAAACGCTCGAACACCCATGTGATTTTCGAACGAAATTGAGCAGCTTATCAGACTTATGTGCGTAAACCATGACGATAATCTAACAAAATAATAAGTTATTTACCATTTACTTTCGGTTTTATTTTTTTCCGAAGCATATTTTACATAATATATCGTTTTTTTGTAGATCGCTATACATGTATATTGACAATATATTGACAAGTGCGCGTCTCTCCCAACGTTGCATGCGCATGCGCATAAGTACATATTTTCCACTGTGGACAACGTGTCACGAAACTGCGTTGTGTATAATGTACCTAGTATAAAGTTTTCAAGTCTTAGGCTAACAAAAGGTAATGGGCGAAGGTTGCCGGGATATTTATTATATATTACCCCTTCAGACATTCTCCTAAAAGAAAAATTAAAAAATCTCGCTTGTTTTATAGCCTGATCTGGGTGAAAAAGCACCTAACCATAGACCTACTGTATGTCCATGACTTAACTTAAGCTTGTTTATTTTGTTTTGTTATGTTCATTTCATTTAGTGTGTAGGGGGTGGGTGAGTTTACGGGTGGATTCAGGGGGCGACCCACAAAACAATCTGTAAAATATGTAAATTTATATTAAACAAAAGCTGTAGGAGAACAGCGCAGCTCGACTATTCAGAGAATAATAAATGGTATAGCCAGTATATACCATCAGAAAACAAGGCTAAAACAATGTGAGGGTGGGGTGGGGTGGGGGTGGGTATAGAAACTCGGGCCGATATAAAAATTATTGTTAGAATCTCATACAAATTATAGTAAAATTTGGGGCAGGGTGTGACATTTCATTTATTTTTATCAGTTTTAATCCAAAGTTGCTGTCATTTAAAAAAAATTGTGGTCGAAAGGCAACTCGGGGAGGGAGGGGATACCTGGCAATTTTTTATTGTGGCCTCATTTCAGCTTGTTTTTTTATTGATATTTCATCTGTGTATCTGAATTTAATCTAAATTTCTTTATATGTAAATGATTGCGTTCAAATTAAAAAAATTAATATCCAATAATGGAAGATAAAATGAAAACAATTTCCCTCCCCCTGTCCTCCATGGGTGGGGGGGGGGGGGGGGGGAACAATTTCCCTCCCCCTGTCCTCCATGTGAGGCGGGGGGGGGGGGGGGGGGGGGGGGGGGGGGGGCGCATAATTGATATAGTTGTATATTTGATAAAACAAAACAACACAGACATATGTAAAAAAAAACACAAAAAACATTCGCGGGCTGGTTGTGAGGCGAAATATATTGATAAACTGATAAAACAAAACAACACAGATATATGCAAAAACAAACAAAAAACAACAACATTCGGGTGGTAGTGATGATGGTGTGTTGGGATGGTTGTGGGGTGTGTGGGGGGGGGGGGTGTGTGTGGGGGGGAGGGGTAACACAAATTGACCATAACAATACAGAAATATGTAAAAAAAAAAAGTTTCCAGTTGGCAGGGCCACATAAGAATTGACCAAAACGAGACAGAAATATGTATTTTTTTTTTATATATATCGAGTTTCGAGTGGAAATATAAGAGCAGTAACTCCGCCGTTACTGGTCCGATCTGGTTGGTTTTCGAACTTGGCCAGTAGAGATAATAAAATTTACCAAAACAATACAGAAATATAAAAAAATATATAGTTTAGTCTCGGGGGGGGTAGGGGATGCGGGGGGAATAGCAATATGTGTACGAATTGACCAGAACAAGAAATAAATATGAAGAAGAAAAAAATAGTTGAGAGGCGGGGTGCCGGGGGGTTGTGCGGGGCGGGGACGGGAGTAGGGGCGGTGTAACATAGATGTGTAAGAATTGACCAAAACAACACAGAAATATGTAAACAAATAAATACACAAAATGAGTTTCGAGTGTGGGTGGGGGGAGGCCCTGGGGTATTGGAAGCTGGCCGTGGGGTGGGGGCAACATAGCTACATTTGTAAGATTTGACCAAAACAACACAAATATATGTAAAAAAAAATTAAATGGGTGTCGAGTGTGTGTAAGAATTGACCAAAACAAAAAAATGGAGGGGGAGAGGGGTGTGTGTGGGGTGGGGGTGGTGGGCGCGGAGGAGGGAGCTCATGCCCAAATATGGGTGAAGTACAAATAAGATGCATAATGATATAAGATCCCAAACCAAAATTATAACTATATATACACCAGCTTACATGCAAACCTAGATCTGCCTTTATTGCACATGTTATGGGCCGTCACAATTTGGGTTCCATGGGAGCCCAGAATTTGCGGAAGGCAACATTACTTATGCAACCCTTTACAACATACTATAAGGAAACTAAGTCCCAAATTTAGTTGAGCTAGGATGGAATGAATGAATGAATGTTGTTTTACGGCACGTCGACACATAAATAGGTCATATTGTGCGCAAAAACTGACAAAATATGAATAAATGAAGTATTAATTAAAAATTAATGTAAATATATTAGGATAAAACTATTAAAAAATAAGGGATGATATGGTAGTAATATAAACTATATATGTAAATCAACGAATGCCCGTAAACGGGTATATTGTATACAAGAACATATTATACTGAGCTAGGATGGGACGTTGTGCTTTATAAAAAGAAATCGTTGTGTGTTTGGTAGAGCTGAACATGGTGATTTTGTTTACGAAAACAATAACTGTCACTAGTATTCAAATCCCCCATCCACCCTCGCCCACCCCCCCCCCAACCCCACCACCCCCCCCCCCCCCCCAACCCCACCACCCCCAACCCCGACCCACAGAGTTTATGGGATGACGAGTTGTCCGTTGTCCGTCGCCCGTCGTCGTTCGCTAACTTTTGCCTTTTGAAATCTCTTGCAACTTCATTATTATTATCTTTACCAAACTGCTAATTTTCATATATTTTATATTCTCTTTAGTACTGTAGAATAATAAACGAATAAAACAAGTAATGTTAACAATACTATAAATATAACAAAAATATTAGTTTTAAATCGGCATGAAACATGTGTAGTTTAAACACACTACACGATGTTTTACGATTGTAGCAATAAACGGTTCTATTCTATTCTATCGACGGTGCATGGTGGGTTGCGTATGGTGAACTAATATGCGCATTGAACTCTGGGTAAGAATTTCAATCAAGATGGCGGTAACTCTCGATAATTCGGAAATATGTCGATATATTCGTGATAAATTTGGATAATCTGAGATATTTCATCGTGGCAGGTGAATTTTGAAACACCTATCGACTCAAAAAAAAATCTTCTTTCAACCTGTGCATATATAATGTACAAACAATGCTGTTTAAAAGCGTGAAACCTTCCCAACAGATTCCGTTGGGAAAGTCCAGTCGTAAAATGTGCAATAATCAATACACGTTGATGCTCGCCAATACGAAAAATTTCAAAAGAGCATTAAACGTGTATTTTAACACACTAAAGATAATGGATACCTATCTCAGCAATATCGTGTTCAACTCGTCTCAATGTCATCTTGTGCATATACATGTAGAACGTCACATTCAACTCAATATATATATATATATATTTCTTTTGAGAATCGGCGCCAGGTACAACAGCATTTATAACTTAACTAAAATAATGCAAATACTTATCATAATCGTTCTTGTTTGTTTAAACGGAGTGTCTATTGACACGTATGTAATAATAGCACAACCGTAAGAGTAGGTCGATAGCGGTTATCACGTCCATAGTATTTACATTATACTGTTATGAGTTCATATTTTTTGCCAGTTTTATATAAAGTCGTATAAAGTTTAATTTTTGTAATGTATTGGTTATATTATATATATGTTTGTAAGTGTTCTTTCCCAAATGGTCAAGCAACTGTATCGTAAACGTTCTTATATTAGACATTGTCATTGTGATATATTAAACATATATTAATGTGAAAATGTATCATATCTTACGTGTTTTTTTTTAATGATTATCGTTCCTGAATTATTTACACGTATGCGATTCAAGTACAGACAACGTAGTAGTAGATACGTTTCCCATTCTCACTTCTATTATACGTGTCACTAACGATTATCGTTCCTGAATTATTGACACGCTTAATATACGAATTATCGTTCCTGAATTATTTACACGTATGCGATTCACGAACAGACAACGTAGCAGTAGATACGTTTCCCATTGTCACTTCTATTATACGTGTCACTAACGATTATCGTTCCTGAATTATTGACACGTATGAGATTCAAGGACACAACGTAGTAGTAGTTTACTGGATTATCGTTACTGAATAATTGACACGCTTATTAAACGAATTATCGTTCCTGAATTATTTACACGTATGCGATTCAAGGCATAAAACGTAGATATTAAAATGTAAATTTACGTGGCATCAGTATAAATTCACTTTATTACATAGATATTGACGTATAAACCACCTTCGGAATCACTGAAATACGTGTTGAATTATATAGACACAATCCACTTCATTCTTCGAATCTATACACAAAACGTAGAAATTCAACATGTAAATTTACATTGCAACAGTATAAATCCACTTCATATATATGTTATCCAGCTTTTGCATCAATGAAAAACTTATTGAATTATATAGACACACTCCAATCACGTTTTAATAAATATTCCTCTTATGTATATCAAAAGTTCTTAATGTGTAATGTGTAATGTATAAGAATAAATATTTATTTTTATACGGAAACGCAAAATTGATAATTAAATAAATGTAAATATAAGCCATATTTTTTTACTTTGTATATAGTAAATTAATACCGTAATACACAAGCACAACTTAAACTAGATTTTGATCAGAGCCTGATCAAACGGGCTTTCTTCTGTTTTTAATGGCGTCATGACGTCACAACTGTTAGAGTTGTCGAAGATGAAGACGCTGATTGATTTATCACGAAAATAACTTCGAACATGCAATCAGTGAAAAAAAAAGAATTTCTGAATATTTTGACGTCACTGACGTCATGACGTCGGGATACCGTATGACGTTCTTGCACAACCGGACCAAGAACTCTACAATCGGTGAAAGTTGTATTCAAATCCGATAATAAATAGAGAAGATATAGACAAAACAAGATTTCTTAAATGACGTCATTGGCGGCCATTTTGGATGACTTCATGACGTTAAAAATATCAGCGTCGACTGAGACAATGACATTGATGGATTATTCAGTAAAAGAACTTCAAAAATGGAATCAGTGAAAAAACGGGTTTTCATAACATTATGACGTCACTGACGTCAAGACGTTATTACCTAGAGAAACGTTTTTACATTCTTGCACAACTAGACCCTGAACTGTACAATCTGTGAAAGTTTCATTCAAATCCGACTATAAATATTTGAGATCTAGCGCTCTCAAAATGTATATCATGGCGTCACTGGCGGCCATCTTGGATGACGTCATCACAATTTTCGACATACCTGCACAACATATTCTAATTCCCTGTAGGCTTTGAAAGTTGCATCAAAATCCGATAATAAATCAAGGAGATATAGCGATTACAAGATTTCTTAAATGACGTCATTTGCGGCCATTTCGAATGACGTCATGACGTTAAAACTGTCAGAGTCGACTGAAACAATGACACTGATGGATTTTACAGTAAAAAAACATGAAAAATGCAATCATTGAAAAAAAGGACTTTTCGTAACATTGTGACGTCACTGACGTCAAGACGTTATTACATAGAGAAACGTTTTTACATTCAAGCACAACTAGACCCTGAACCCTACAATCTGTGAAAGTTTCATTCAAATCCGACTATAAATGTTTGAGATCTAGCGCGAACAAAATGTGTCTGATGACGTCACTGGCGGCCATCTTGGATGACGTCATGGCCTCAAAATGGTCGGCGCACAAGTCCCGAATGTCCTCTACCAATGTGTAAAATTTTGACTTGCTGTGACCAATATTTCTATGAGAAGTGCGTGTAGGAGGAAGAATAATAATAAGAACTAGATTTTGATCAGAACCTGATCAAACATGGGCTTTCCAAAAATAATACTCAATGACGTCATGACGTCACAATGGTTAATGATGATAAAGACATTGATCTTGATTGATTTACTATAAAACTGACGGAGAAAAGTTAGAAAGGAACGCCCTGTCTCAGCAACACCAGCTCACCCCGACAAAGTAACCCGAAATTCCCCCCCCCCCCCCCCCCCCCCCACCCCTCCATCCGCAGCACTGACCTATAAGAAAAAAAATAAGAAAAAAAAAAGTAGAAATTTACGATAAATCGTTCAAAAGTTCAAAAACGCTGAAAAACATAAAAGTTTTACTGCGCAGCTTTTGTCATTTCAGTGGAAAAAGCTGCGCACGGAGTTAAAAAAAAAATAAAAAAAATAAAAAAAATCCTTGGACACTGTGTTTGTTGGTGACGTCAGGTAAACAAGTGTGTCACATAACACAGCACGTGATCAACCTAAACATTCTTACCATCAGCAGTATGATGTTGCACAACAAGCGATAAAGACGAAAAAGTAAACCATCCGCAGTATGATCTTACGCAACAAGTGATAACGAGAAACACTTGTAACAAGAATTTCCATTTTTAAACAGTTATATAGGAAAAAACGTAAAATCATACTGGATGACGTCATGACGTCACAATGATCGGTGACGTAAAAGACAATGACCGTGATTGATTTACAGGCAAAACTGGTCGAAAAATACAATTTGCATCAAAATGACCTTTTATCACTTAAGACGTCACAGGCCGACGTCGCATTTAATGACGTCTTGACGTCATTTTATATTCTTGCACAACTAAACCGTAAACTGTACCAGCTGCGAAAGTTTCATTCAAATCCGACCATAAATGTTTGAGATCTAGCGCTAACAAGATTTTTATCATGACGTCACTGGCGGCCATCTTGGATGACGTCATGAACCCAAAAGCTTCGGGACACTATTCCAGACTGAGCTCTACCATTGTGTAAATTTTAAAGGCCCTACGACCAGTATTACTATGAAAGGTGGCTGACAGAAGAAGAAGAAGAAGAAGAATAATAAGAACTAGATTTTGATCAGAACCTGATCAAACGGGCTTTCCTGTCTTAATGACGTCTTGACGTCACAACTGTCAGAGTTGTTGAAGATGATGCTGATTGATTGATCACGAAAATAACTTCGAACATGCAATCAGTAAAAAAAAACGATTTTTTGAATATTTTGACGTCACTGAGTCATGACGTCATGACGCCGGGATACCGTAAGACGTTCTTGCACAACCGGACCCTGAACTCTACAATCTGTGAAAGTTTTATTTAAATCCGATAATAAATAGAGAAGATATAGACAAAACAAGAGTTCATTTATGAAGTCACTATCGGCCATCTTTGATGACGACATGACAACATTCCACATTTTAGCACAACTAAACTTTGATATCTACAAACTGTGAATGTTTTATCAAACTCCGATGATAACTGAAGGAGATATGACGATTCCAAGATTTCTTAAATGACGTCATTGACGGCCATTTTGGATGACGTCATGATGTTAAAACTGCCAGCGTCGACTGAGACAATGACATTGATGGATTATTTAGTAAAATAATTTCAAAAATGTAATCAGTGAAAGAAACGGATTTTCATATCATTATGACGTCACTGACGTCAAGACGTAATTACCTAGAGAAAGTTTTTACATTCTTGCACAACTAGACCCTGAACTCTACAAGCTGTGAAAGTTTCATTCAAATCCGACTATAAATTTATGAAATCTAGCGCAAAATTTGTATCATGACGTCACTGGCGGCCATCTTGGATGACGTCACTACAATGTTCGACCTTCATGCACAACTCATTCTAATTCCCTATAGGCTATGAAAGTTGCACCAAAATCCGATCATAAATGAAGGAGATATAGCGATTACAATATTTCTAAAATGACGTCATTGACGGGCATTTTGAATGACGTCATGACGTTAAAACTGTCAGCGTCGACTGAAACAATGACAGTGATGGATTTCACATTATAGCACAACTAGACTTTGATATCTACAAACTGTGAAAGTTTTATCAAACTCCGATGATAAATGAAGGAGATATGGCTATTACAAGATTTCTGAAATGACGTCATTGGCGGCCATTTTGGATGACGTTATTACGTTAAAACTCTCAGGATCGACTGAGACAATGACATTTATGGATTATACAGTAAAACAATTTCAAAAAAAACAAATCAATGAAAAAAAACGGATTTTCATAATATTATGACGTCACTGACGTCAAGACCTTATTACCTAGAGACAGGTTTTTACATTCTTGCAAAACTAGACCCTGAACTCTACAATCTGTAAATTTTTTAATCAAATCAGACTATAAAAATTTGAGATCTAGTGCTAACAAAATTTGTATCATGACGTCACTGGCGACCATCGTGGATGACGTCATGATAATTTTCGACATTCATGCACAACTCAACCTAATTCCCTACAGGCTGTGAAAGTTGCATCAAAATCCGATAATAAATGAAGGAGATATAGCGATTACAAGATTTCTTAAATGACGTCTTTGGCGGCCATTTTGGATGACGTCATGACGTTAAAACTGTCAGCGTCGACTGAGACAATGATACTAATGAATTTTACAGCAAAACAACTTCAAAAATGCAATCAGTGAAGAAAACGGATTTTTAATAACATTGTGACGTCACTGACGTCAAGACGTTATTATATAGATACAAGTTTTCAAGTTCTTGCACAACTAGACCCTGCACCTTACAATCTGTGAAAGTTTCATTTAAATCCGACTATAAATGTTTGAGATCTAGCGATAACAAGATTTGTCTGATGACGTCACTGGCGGCCATCTTGAATGACGTCATGACCCCAAAAGGTTCGGGACACTATTCCAGACTGAGCTCGACCATTGTGTAAAATTTTAAGGCCCTGCGACCAGTATTACTATGAAAAGTGGCTGACAGAAGAAGAAGAAGAAGAAGAAGAAAAGAATAATAATAAGAAGAAACAGAACGAAAACAAAAGGTCTTTCCACTGAAAAGTGGAAAGCCCTAATAAACAGAACGAAAACAAAAGGTCTTTCCACTGAAAGGTGGAAAGCCCTAATAAGCAGAAAAAAGGAATAATGGTTTCTACAGCAATGTGGCAAGTCCATACTAGATTTTGATCAGAACCTGATCAAACATGGGCTTTCCAAAAATAATACTCAATGACGTCATGACGTCACAATGGTTAATGATGATAAAGACATTGATCTCGATTGATTTACTATAAAACTGACGGAGAAAAGTTAGAAAGGAACGCCCTGTCTCAGCAACACCAGCTCACCCCGACAAAGTAACCCGAAATCCACCCCCCCCCCACCCCCCCCCCCCCCCCCCCCCCCACCCCTCCATCCGCAGCACTGACCTATAAGAAAAAAAGAAAAAAAAAAAGTAGAAATTTACGAGAAATCGTTCAAAAACGCTGAAAAACATAAAAGTTTTACTGCGCAGCTTTTGTCATTTCAGTGGAAAAAGCTGCGCACGGAGTTAAAAAAAAAAAAATAAAAAAAATAAAAAAATAAAAAAAATCCTTGGACACTGTGTTTGTTGGTGACGTCAGGTAAACAAGTGTGTCACATAACACAGCACGTGATCAACCTAAACATTCTTACCATCAGCAGTATGATGTTGCACAACAAGCGATAAAGACGAAAAAGTAAACCATCCGCAGTATGATCTTACGCAACAAGTGATAACGAGAAACACTTGTAACAAGAATTTCCATTTTTAAACAGTTATATAGGAAAAAACGTAAAATCATACTGGATGACGTCATGACGTCACAATGATCGGTGACGTAAAAGACAATGACCGTGATTGATTTACAGGCAAAACTGGTCGAAAAATACAATTTGCATCAAAATGACCTTTTATCACTTAAGACGTCACAGGCCGACGTCGCATTTAATGACGTCTTGACGTCATTTTATATTCTTGCACAACTAAACCGTAAACTGTACCAGCTGCGAAAGTTTCATTCAAATCCGACCATAAATGTTTGAGATCTAGCGCTAACAAGATTTTTATCATGACGTCACTGGCGGCCATCTTGGATGACGTCATGAACCCAAAAGCTTCGGGACACTATTCCAGACTGAGCTCTACCATTGTGTAAATTTTAAAGGCCCTACGACCAGTATTACTATGAAAGGTGGCTGACAGAAGAAGAAGAAGAAGAAGAATAATAAGAACTAGATTTTGATCAGAGCCTGATCAAACGGGCTTTCTTCTGTTTTTAATGGCGTCATGACGTCACAACTGTCAGAGTTGTGAAAGATGAAGACGCTGATTGATTTTTCACGAAAATAACTTCGAACATGCAATCAGTGAAAAAAAAGAATTTTTGAATATTTTGACGTCACTGACGTCATGACGTCGGGATACCGTATGCCATTCTTGCACAACCGGACCCTGAACTCTACAATCTGTGAAAGTTTTATTCAAATCCGATAATAAATAGAGAAGATATAGACAAAACAAGAGTTCATTTATGACGTCACTGGCGGCCATCTTTGATGACGACATGACAACATTCCACATTATAGCACAACTATACTTTGATATATACAAACTGTGAAATTTTATCAAACTCCGATCATAAATTAAGGAGATATGGCGATTACAAGATTTCTTAAATGACGTCATTGGCGGCCATTTTGGATGGCGTCATGACGTTAAAACTCTCAGCGTCGACTGAGACAATGACATTTATGGATTATACAGTAAAACAACTTCAAAAATGTAATCGGTGAAAAAACTTGATTTTCATAACATTATGACGTCACTGACGTCAAGACGTTAATATCTAGAGACACGTTTTTACATTCACGCACAACTAGACCCTGAATTCTACAAGCTGTGAAAGTTTCCTTCAAATCCGATCATACATGTTTGAGATCTAGCGCTAACAAAATGTTTATCATGACGTCAATAGCGGCCATCTTTGATGACGTCATGATCATTTTTTGACATTCTTGCACAATCCAACCAAATTCCCTACAGGCTGTGAAGGTTGCATCAAAATCCGATAATAAATGCAGGAGATATAGCTAATACAAGATTTCTTAAATTACGTCATTGGCGGCCATTTTGGATGACGTCAAGACGTTAAAACTGTCAGCGTCGACTAATATAATGACACTGATGGATTTTCCGATGAAATTCCTTAAAAAATGCATTTAATGAAAAAAAACGGATTTTTCATAACATTGTGACGTCACTGACGTCAACACTTTCTAACATAGACAGACACGTTTTGACGTTCCATCACAACTAGACGCTTAACTCTACAATCTGTGAAAGTTTCATTCAAATCTCATCGTAAATGCATGAGATACAGTGATAACAAGATTTACCTTAAAAATCCAGTGGCGGCCATCTTGGATGACGTCATGACCCCAAAAGTTTCGGGACACTATTCCAGCCTGAACTATATCATTGTGTAAAATTTAGAGGCCGTGCGACCAGTCTTACTATGAAAAATGGCTGACAGAAGAATAATAATAACTAGATTTTGATCAGAGACCTGATCAAACGGGCTTTCCTGTCATGACCTCACAACTGTCAATGTTGTCGAAGATGAAGACACTGATTAATTTATCCCGAAAATAACTTCGAACATGCAATCAGTGAAAAAAACGATTTTCTGAATATTTTGACGTCACTGACGTCATGACGTCATGACGTCGGGATACCGTATGACGTTCTTGCACAACCGGACCCTGAACTCTATAATCTGTGAAAGTTTTATTCAAATCCGATTATAGATAGAGAAGATATAGACAAAACAATAGTTCATTTATGACGTCCCTGGCGGCCATCTTTGATGACGACATGACAACATTCCACATTATGGCACAACTGGACGTTGATATCTACAAACTGAGAAAGTTTTATCACACTCCGATGATAAATGAAGGAGATATGGCGAATACAAAATTTCATAAATGACGTCATTAGCGGTCATTTTGGATGACGTCATGACGTAAAAACTGTCAGCGTCGAATGAGACAATGATACTGATGAATTTTAGAGCAAAACAACTTAAAAGATGCAATCACTAAAGAAAACGGATTTTTAATAACATTATGACGTCACTGACGTCAAGACGTTATGGCATAGAGACCCGTTTGGACGTTCTTGCGCGACTAGACCCTGAACTCAACAAGCTGTGATATTTCATTCAAATCCGACCACACACTTTTGAGATCTAGCGCTAACAATTTTTTTATCTTGACGTCACTGGCGGTCATCTTTGATGACGTCATTCACACTTTTTGATATTCATACATAACTTGACCTAATTCCCTACAGGCTGTGAAAATTGCATCAAAATCCGATAATAAATCCAGGAGATATAGCGATTTCAATATTTCTTAAATGACGTCATTGGCGGCCATTTTGGATGACATCATGACGTTAAAACTGTCAGCGTCGACTAAAATGATGACACTGATGGATTTTACAATAAAACTTTTTAAAAAATGCAATTAATGAAAAAAATGGATTTTTCATAAAATTATGACGTCACCCTCGTCAGGAGGAGGTTATGACGTAAGGACACGTTTTGACGTTCTTGCACAACTAGACCCTAAACTCTACAATCTGTGAAAGTTTCATTCAAATCCCATCTTAAATACACGAGATACAGCGATAACAAGATTTGCCTACAAACGCCAGTGGCGGCCATCTTGGATGACGTCATGACCCCAAAAGTTTCTGGACACTATTCCAGCCTGAGCTATATCACTGTATAAAATGTAGAGACCGGGCGACCAGTCTTACTATTGAAAGTGGCTGACAGAAGAAGAAGAACAACAAGAAGGAAGAGGAATAATAAGAACTAGATTTTGATCAGAGACCTGATCAAACGGGCTTTCCTGTCATGACGTCAAAACTGTCAGTGTTGTCGAAGATGAAGACACTGATTGATTTATCACGAAAATAACTTCGAACATGCAATCAGTGAAAAAAACGATTTTCTGAATATTTTGACGACACTGACGTCATGACGTCATGACGTCGAGATACCGTATGACGTTCTTGCACAATCGGACCCAGAACTCTACAATCTGTGATAGTTTTTTTTCAAATCCGATAATAGATAGAGAAGATATAGACAAAACAATAGTTCATTTATGACGTCACTGGCGGCCATCTTTGATGAAGACATGACAACATTCCTCATTATAGCACAACTAGACGTTGATATCTACAAACTGAGAAAGTTTTATCAAACTCCGATGATAAATGAAGGAGATATGGCGAATACAAGATTTCTTAAATGACGTCATTGGCGGCCATTTTGGATGATGTCATGACGTTAAAACTGTCAGCTTCGACTGAGACAATGACATTGATGGATTATACAGTAAAACAACTTCAAAAATGTAATCAGTGATAAAAACGGTTTTTCATAACATTATGACGTCACTGACGTCAAGACGTTATTGCATAGAGACACGTTTTTACATTCTTGCACAACTAGACCCTGAACTCTACAATATTTGAAAGTTTCATTCAAATCCAACATTACATCTTTGAGATCTAGCGATAACAAAATTTTCATCATGACGTCACGGGCGGCCATCTTTGATGACGTCATGACAATTTTCGGCATTCTTGCACAACTCAACCGTATTCCATACAGGCTGTGAAAGTTATCTCAAAATCGGATAATAAATGCAGGAGATATAGCGATTACAATATTTCTTAAATGACGTCATTAGCGGCCATTTTGGATGACGTCATGACGTTAAAACTGTCAGCGTCGACTGAAATGATAATACTGATGAATTTTCCGATAAAACACCTTAAAAAATGCAATAATGAAGAAAAACGTATTTTTCATAACATTGTGACGTCACTGACGTCAAGACGTTGTAACATAAAGAGACCCGTTTTGACGTTCATGCACATCTAGACCCTAAACTCTACAATCTGTGAAAGTTTCATTCAAATCCCATCATAAATGCACGAGATACAGTGATTACAAGATTTGCCAATAAATGCCAGTGGCGGCCATCTTGGATGACGTCATGAGCCCAAAATTTTCGGGACACTATTCCAGACCGAGCTCTATCACTGTTTAAAATTTAGAGGCCGTGCGACCAGTCTTACTATTGAAAGTGGCTGACAGAAGAAGAAGAACAAGAGGAATAATAATAATAAGAACTAGATTTTGATCAGAGACCTGATCAAACGGGCTTTCCTGTCATGACGTCACAGCTGTCAGTGTTGTCGAAGATGAAGACACTGATTGATTTATCACGAAAATAACTTCAAACATGCAATCAGTGAAAAAAACGATTTTCTGAATATGTTGACGTCACTGACGTCATGACGTCGGGATACCGTATGAAGTTCTTTCACAACTGGATCCTGAACTCTACAATCTGTGAAAGTTTTATTCAAATCCGATAATAGATAGAGAAGATATAGACAAAACAATAGTTCATTTATGACGTCACTGGCGGCCATCTTTGATGACAACATGTCAACATTCCACATTATAGCACAACTAGACTTTGATATCTACAAACTGAGAAAGTTTTATCAAACTCCGATGATAAATGAAGGAGATATGGCGAATAGAAGATTTCTTTAATGACGTCATTGGCGGCCATTTTGGATGACGTCATGACATTAAAACTGTCAGCGTTTACTGAGACAATGACATTGATGGATTATACAGTAAAACAACTTCAAAAATGTAATCAGTGAAAAAAACGAGTTTTCATAACATTATGACGTCACTGACGTCAAGACGTTATTACCTAGAGACATGTTTTTACATTCTTGCACAACTAGACCCTAAACTCTACAATATTTGAAAGTTTCATTCAAATCCAACCATACATCTTTGAGATATAGCGATAACAAGATTTTCATCATGACGTCACTGGCAGCCATCTTTGATGACGTCATGACAATTTTAGACATTCTTGCACAACTCAACCGTATTCCAGACAGGCTGTGAAAGTTATCTCAAAATCCGATAATAAATGCAGGAGATATAGCCATTACAATATTTCTTAAATGACGTCATTGTCGGCCATTTTGGATGACGTCATGACGTTAAAACTGTCAGCGTCGACTAATATGATGGCACTGATGGATTTTACGATAAAACTTTTAAAAAAATGCAATTAATGAAAAAAACACTATTTTTCATAACATTGTGACGTCACTGACGTCAAGACGTTATACATTAAGAGACACGTTTTGACGTTTTTGCACAACTAGACCCTAAACTCTACAATCTGTGAAAGTTTCATTCAAATCCCTTAGTAAATGCACCAGATACAGTGATAACAAGATTTGCCTACAAACGCCAGTGGCGGCCATCTTGGATGACGTCATGACGTCAAAAGTTTCGGGACACTATTCGAGCCTGAGCTATATCATTGTGTAAAATTTAGAGGCCGTGAGACCAGTCTAACTATTCAAAGTGGCAGTGAGAAGAAGAATAATAATAATAACTAGATTTTGATCAGAGACCTGATCAAACGGGCTTTCCTGTCATGACGTCACAACTGTCAGTGTTGTCGAAGATGAAGACACTGATTGATTAATCACGAAAATAACTTCGAACATGCAATCAGTGAAAAAACGATTTTGACGTCATGACGTCATGAAGTCGGGTTACCGTATGACAATTTTGCACAACCGGACCATGAACTCTACAATCTGTGAAAGTTTTATTCAAATCCGATAATAGATAGAAAAGATATAGACAAAACAAGAGTTCAGTTATGACGTCACCGGTGGCCATCTTTGATGATGACATGACAACATTCCACATTATAGCACAACTAGACGTTGATACCTACAAACTGAGAAAGTTTTATCAAACTCCGATGAGAAATGAAGGAGATATGGCGAATACAAGATTTCTTAAATGAAGTCATTGGCGGCCATTTTGGATGACGTCATGACGTTAAAACAGTCAGCGTCGACTGAGACAATGACATTGATGGATTATACAGTAAAACAACTTCAAAATTGTAATCGGTGAAAAAAACGGGTTTTCATAACATCATGACGTCACTGACGTCAAGACGTTATTACCTAGAGACAGGTTTTTACATTCTTGCACAACAGGACCTTGAACTCTACAATATTTAAAAGTTTCATTCAAATCCGACCATACATGTTTGAGATCTAGCGATAACAAGATTTTCATAATGACGTCACTGGCGGCCATCTTTGATGACGTCATGACCATTTTGGACATTCATGTACAACTCAATCGTATTCCCTACAGGCTGTGAAAGTTTCCTCAAAATCCGATAATAAATGCAGAAGATATAGCGATTACAATATTTCTTAAAAAACGTCATTGGCGGCCATTTTGGATGACGTCATGACGTTAAAACTGTCAGCGTCGACTGAGATGATGACACTGATGGATTTTACAATATATTTTTTTAAAAAATACAATTAATGAAAAAAATGGATTTTTCATAAAATTATGACGTCACCTACGTCAGGAGGAGGTTATGACGTAAGGACAAGTTTTGACGTTCTTGTACAACTAGACCCTGAACTCTACAATCTGTGAAAGTTTCATTCAAATCCCATCGTAAATGCACGAGATACAGTGATAACAAGATTTGCATACAAATGCCAGTGGCGGCCATCTTGGATGACGTCATGACCCCAAAATTTTCGGGACACTATTCCAGCCTGAGCTATATCACTGTGTAAAATATTGAGGCCGTTCGACCAGTCATACTATGAAAAGTGGCGGCGAGAAGAAGAAGAAGAAGAAGAGGAATAATAATAAGAAGAACTAGATTTTGATCAGAGACCTGATCAAACGGGCTTTCCTGTCATGACGTCAAAACCGTCAGTGTTGTCGAAGATGAAGACACTGATTGATTTATCACGAAAATAACTTCTAAAATGCAATCAGTGAAAAAAACGATTTTCTGAATATTTTGACGTCACTGACGTCATGACGTCATGATGTCGGGATACCGTATGACGTTCTTGCACAACCGGACCCTGAACTCTACAATCTGTGAAAGTTTTATTCAAATCCAATAATAGATAGAGAAGATATAGACAAAACAGTAGTTCATTTATGACGTCACTGGCGGCCATCTTTGATGACGACATGAAAACATTCCACATTATAGCACAACTAGACGTTGATATCTACAAACTGAGAATTTTTTATCAAACTCCGATGATAAATGAAGGAGATATGGCGAATACAATATTTCTTAAATGACGTCATTGGCGGCCATTTTGGATGACGTCATGACGTTAAAACTGTCAGCGTCGACTGAGACAATGACATTGATGGATTATACAGTAAAACAACTTCAAAAATGTAATCAGTGATAAAAACGGGTTTTCATAACATTATGACGTCACTGACGTCAAGGCGTTATTTCACAGTGACACGTTTTTACATTCTTACACAACTAGACCCTGAACTCTACAATATTTGAAAGTTTCATTCAAATCCAACCATACATCTCTGAGATCTAGCGATAACAAGATTTTCATCATGACGTCACTGGCGGCCATCTTTGATGACGTCATGACAATTTTCGGCATTCTTGCACAACTCAACCGTATTCCATACAGGCTGTGAAAGTTATCTCAAAATCGAATAATAAATGAAGGAGATATAGCGAATACAATATTTCTTAAATGAAGTCATTGGCGGCCATTTTGGATGACGTCATGACGTTAAAACTGTCAGCGTCGACTAAAATGATGATACTGATGGATTTTCCGATCAAACACCTTAAAAAATGCAATTAATGAAGAAAAACGGATTTTTCATAACATTGTGACGTCACTGACGTCAAGACGTTGTAACATAAAGAGACCAGTTTTGACATTCATGCACATCTAGACCCTAAACTCTACAATCTGTGAAAGTTTCATTCAAATCCCATCGTAAATGCACGAGATACAGTGATAACAAGATTTGCCAACAAATGCCAGTGGCGGCCATCTTGGATGACGTCATGACCCCAAAATTTTCGGGACACTATTCCAGCCTGAGCTATATCACTGTGTAAAACATTGAGGCCCTGCGACCAGTCATACTATGAAAAGTGGCGGCGAGAAGAAGAAGAGGAATAATAATAATAAGAAGAATAAACAGAACGAACACAAAAGGTCTTTCCACTGAAAAGTGGAAAGCCCTAATAAACAGAACGAACACAAAAGGTCTTTCCACTGAAAAGTGGAAAGCCCTAATAAACAGAACGAAAACAAAAGGTCTTTCCACTGAAAGGTGGAAAGCCCTAATAAGCAGAAAAACGCAATAAGGGTTTCTACAGCAATGTGGTAAGTCCGTACTAGATTTTGATCAGAACCTGATCAAACATGGGCTTACCATGTCAGGCTTAACATGTAAAATCATACTCAATGACGTCATGACGTCACAATGGTTAGTGATGATAAAGACATTGATCTTGATTGATTTACTGTAAAACTGACGGAGAAAGGTTAGAAAGGGAACGCCCTCTCTCAGCAACACCATCTCACACCGACAAAGTAACCCGAAATCCCCCCCCCCCACCCCACCCCCCCCCCCCCCCCCCACCACCACCCACCTCCTCCATCCGCAGCACTGACCTAAAAGAAAAAAAAAAAAAAAAAAAAAGAAAAGAAAAGAAATTTACGAGAAATCGTTAATAAATAGGAAAAAACATGCAAGTTTTACTGCGCATCTTTTGTCCAGCTAAAAAGCTGCGCGGTGGTAAAAAAAAAAAAAAAAAAAAAATCTTCCTTAGGCACTGTGTTTGTTGGTGGCGTCAGGTAAACAACTGTGTCACATAACACAACACGTGATCAACCTAAACATTCTTACCATCCGCAGTATGATGTTGCACAACAAGCGATAAAGCCGAAAAAGTAAACCATCCGCAGTATGATCTTACGCAACAAGTGATAACGAGAAACACTTATAACAAGAATTTCCATTTTTAAACAGTTATATAGGAAAATACGTAAAATTATACTGGATGACGTCATGACGTCACAATGATCGGTGACGTTAAAGACAAGGACCGTGATTGATTTACAGGCAAAACTGGTCGAAACATACAATTTGCACCAAAATGACCTTTTATGACTTACGACGTCACCGGCCGGCGTCACATTTAATGACGTCTTGACGTCATTTTATATTCCTGCACAACAAGACCCTAAACTGTACCAGCTGCGAAAGTTTCATTCAAATCCGACCATAAATGTTTGAGATCTAGCGCTAACAAGATATTTATCATGACGTCACTGGCGGCCATCTTGTATGACGTTATGACCCCAAAAGCTTCGGGACACTATTCCAGCCTGAGTTCTATCACTGTGTAAAATTTAGAGGCCGTGCGACCAGTCGTACTATGAAAAGTGCTGGGGAGAAGAAGAAGAAGAAAAAGAATAATAAGAACTAGATTTTGATCAGAGACCTGATCAAACGGGCTTTCCTGTCATGACGTCACAACTGTCAGTGTTGTCGAAGATGAAGACACTGTGATTAATCACGAAAATAACTTCGAACATGCAATCAGTGAAAAAACGATTTTGACGTCATGACGTCATGAAGTCGGGTTACCGTATGACAATTTTGCACAACCGGACCATGAACTCTACAATCTGTGAAAGTTTTATTCAAATCCGATAATAGATAGAAAAGATATAGACAAAACAAGAGTTCAGTTATGACGTCACCGGTGGCCATCTTTGATGATGACATGACAACATTCCACATTATAGCACAACTAGACGTTGATACCTACAAACTGAGAAAGTTTTATCAAACTCCGATGAGAAATGAAGGAGATATGGCGAATACAAGATTTCTTAAATGACGTCATTGGCGGCCATTTTGGATGACGTCATGACGTTAAAACAGTCAGCGTCGACTGAGACAATGACATTGATGGATTATACAGTAAAACAACTTCAAAATTGTAATCGGTGAAAAAAACGGGTTTTCATAACATCATGACGTCACTGACGTCAAGACGTTATTACCTAGAGACAGGTTTTTACATTCTTGCACAACAGGACCTTGAACTCTACAATATTTAAAAGTTTCATTCAAATCCGACCATACATGTTTGAGATCTAGCGATAACAAGATTTTCATAATGACGTCACTGGCGGCCATCTTTGATGACGTCATGACCATTTTGGACATTCATGTACAACTCAATCGTATTCCCTACAGGCTGTGAAAGTTTCCTCAAAATCCGATAATAAATGCAGAAGATATAGCGATTACAATATTTCTTAAAAAACGTCATTGGCGGCCATTTTGGATGACGTCATGACGTTAAAACTGTCAGCGTCGACTGAGATGATGACACTGATGGATTTTACAATATATTTTTTTAAAAAATACAATTAATGAAAAAAATGGATTTTTCATAAAATTATGACGTCACCTACGTCAGGAGGAGGTTATGACGTAAGGACAAGTTTTGACGTTCTTGTACAACTAGACCCTGAACTCTACAATCTGTGAAAGTTTCATTCAAATCCCATCGTAAATGCACGAGATACAGTGATAACAAGATTTGCATACAAATGCCAGTGGCGGCCATCTTGGATGACGTCATGACCCCAAAATTTTCGGGACACTATTCCAGCCTGAGCTATATCACTGTGTAAAATATTGAGGCCGTTCGACCAGTCATACTATGAAAAGTGGCGGCGAGAAGAAGAAGAAGAAGAAGAGGAATAATAATAATAAGAATAAACAGAACGAACACAAAAGGTCTTTCCACTGAAAAGTGGAAAGCCCTAATAATAATAAGAATAAGAATAAACAGAACGAACACAAGAGGTCTTTCCACTGAAAGGTGGAAAGCCCTAATAAACAGAACGAACACAAAAGGTCTTTCCACTGAAAGGTGGAAAGCCCTAATAAACAGAACGAACACAATAGGTCTTTCCACTGAAAGGTGGAAAGCCCTAATAACTAGATTTTGATCAGAACCTGATCAAACATGGGCTTTCCATGTCAGGCTTAACATGTAAAATCATACTGAATGACGTCATGACGTCACAATGTGGTTAGTGATGATAAAGACATTGATCTTGATTGATTTACTGAAAAACTGACGGAGAAAAGTTAGAAAGGGAACGCCCTCTCTCAGCAACAGCATCTCACGCCGACAAAGTAACCCGAAACCACCCCCCCCCCCCCCCCCCCCCCCCCCACCACCTCCTCCATCCGCAGCACTGACCTACAAGAAAAAAAAAAAAAAAAAAAAAAAATTAATTTACGAGAAATTGTTCAAAAGCGCTGAAAAAACATAAAAGTTTTACTGCGCAGCTTTTGTCATTTCAGTGGAAAAAGCTGCGCACGGAGTTAAAAAAAAAAAAAAAAAAAAGCTTCCTTGGACACTGTGTTTATTGGTGACGTCAGGTAAACAAGTGTGTCACATAACACAACACGTGATGAACCTAAACATTCTTACCATCCGCAGTTATGATGTTGCACAACAAGCGATAAAGCCAAAACAGTTAACCATCCGCCGTATGATCTTACGCAACAAGTGATAACGAGAAACACTTATAACAAGAATTTCCATTTTTAAACAGTTATATAGGAAAAAACGTAAAATCATACTGGATGACGTCATGACGTCACAATGATCGGTGACGTTAAAGACAATGACCGTGATTGATTTACAGGCAAAACTGGTCGAAAAATACAATTTGAACCAAAATGACCTTTTATGACTTAAGACGTCACAAGCCGACGTCGCATTTAATGACGTCTTGACGTCATTTTATGTTCTTGCACAACTAGACCCTAAACTGTACCAGCTGCGAAAGTTTCATTCAAATCCGACCATAAATGTTTGAGATCTAGCGCTAACAAGATTTTATCATGACGTCACTGGCGGCCATCTTGGATGACGTCATGACCCCAAAAGCTTCCGGACACTATTCCAGCCTGAGGTATATCACTGTGTACAATTTCAAGGCCCTGCGACCAGTATTACTATGAAAAGTGGCGGACAGAAGAATAATAATAATAACTAGATTTTGATCAGAACCTGATCAAACGGGCTTTCCTGCTTTTAATGGCGTCACAACTGTCAGAGTTGTCTAAGTTGATGAAACTGATTTGATATATC
>JAWPHD010013512.1:0-67740 GCA_037043455.1 Cyrtodaria siliqua | reverse complement strand
GTTTGTGTGTTTTCTATAGAACATGTTTAATTGTTTTTCAAATAATTAATTTTGCTTTGTTTTGTTTGTTTGTCTGTCTATGTTTTCAGGTATCTACATATATGTTATGATGTCATCATTTTTTTTGTGCATGTTTTATGTTTCTTAATTATTATTATTATTATTTGCTTATTGAGTAATTTGAAATCTAATGTATGAGCATGCCTGTGGACAAAAGCTGAATGAGAGGTGGCTGCGTATACAAGGATGTCTGAGGCTGGCTGCTGATATCTTTTTCTCTTATTCATTATGTTTAACCAGTTCGCCAATAAGTATTGTAAATGCGTAAAATAATAGAGGGCCGTGTGGAAGATTAGTTATGTAACTAAAAGTCTATTACCCTCTGTAAATAAAGTATATTGTTAGTATTATTATTATTATTATTATTATTATTATTATTATAATGTTAATATGTGAGATTTTCAAAATTAATTTCGAACAAGCTCGACCAATTTATACATGTGTATAAAATTCCTTTATTATAGGAAGATCAATCCAGTATTCAACATCTTTCCAAGTATTTCAAATTTATATTTGCACGATGTATAAAATATTTTACCATAACTTTGTGCAAATTTTCAATTAGACATTCATTAATCATGCAGTATATGATAGTATAAACATTACAGTGACCAATTCATGCCTGTTTGTCACATTGAATTTAACAAGAAATTGTTGTTTATAAACCAGTCAATTTTGACATCTCTGTTTCTCAATTATAAACACTTCAGATTATCACATAGTATTGCACAATAAGAGCCAAAACATTTGAAATTTTCAATATCCCTTATGTAACATGGCTTCGCCATCTTAGTTACTCAGTCTTTGCTCTTCCAATTTGAGCTATTCCAAATGGGTGCATTATCTAAAAAGCATTCTAAGTTATGCTCTATTCCATTTTGAAATATATATTATGAAAATTATCATATACGTCTAACGACTAAAACAACTTTGGTCGACTTTTAGTATCCTTCTGGATGCTACATACCCTGTTGGACCTTTTACTTCCTCTTTCGTTAACTTTAGTACTCTGCTTTTCTTATAATTTCTATCAGTATTTCTTTATACATCTTATATTTCAAAATATTTCAAATAAAACAATTTCCCTACATGCATCATGTGCAATTTGTAACAGGGCATATGCCCGAAACATATACCGTCCCAGAAATTCTAAAAAGCATCCACGCCCGAGAGACGCCCATCGTCCCAGCAATTATAAAAGGCAGCCATGCCCACCACTTACTAAGAAATAGTACTTCTCATTCATGAAACATAATAAGATCTTTATTTTCATGAAAATAAATCAATAAGCAGCAACCAACACTCACATTATAATAATACATTACCAACTCAAGCAGCGACCAATCGCCACATTATACTAATATAGTACCATCTCAAGCAGCAACCTGACCTCACATTATAATAATGTAGTGCAAACTCCAGCAGCGACAAAACCTCACATTATAATAATATAGTACCAACTCTAGCAGCAATCAAACTTCACATTATGATAATATAGTACCAACTCAAGCAGCATCCAAACCTCACATCATAATAATATAGTATCAACTCCAGCAGCGACCAAACCTCACATTATAATAATATAGTATCAACTCAAGCAGCGACTAACCCACACATAATAATAATAATATAGTACCAATTCAAGCAGCAACCAAACCTCACATTATGATAATATAGTACCAACTCAAGCAGCAGCAAAACTTCACATTATAATAATATAGTACCAACTCCAGCAGCAACCTAACCTCACTTTATTCTAATATAGTACAAACTCCAGCAGCAACCAAACGTCACATTATAATAATATAGTACCAGATCCGACAGCGACCAAACCTCATATTATAGCAATATATATCAATGAAAGCAGCGACCAACATTCATATTATAATAATGTAGTACAATTCAAGCAGAAACCAAACCTCATATTATACTAATGTAGTACCAACTCCAGCAGCAACCAGTCCTCACATTATACTAATATAGTACCAACGCAAGCAGCGACAAACACTCACATTATAATAATATAGTACCAACGCAAGCAGCGACCAACACTCACATTATGATAATATCTTACAACTCAAGGAGCAACCAAACCCCACATTATACTAATATAGTACCAACTCCAGCAGCGACCAAACCTCACACATTAAAACAATATAGTATCAACGCTAGCAGCGGCCAACACACACATTATAATAATATAGTACCAACGCAAGCAGCGACCAACACTCACATTAAAATAATGTATCACAACTCAAGGAGCAACCATACCTCACATTATACTAATATAGTACCAACGCCAGCAACGACCAAACCTCACATTATAACAGTATAGTACCAACGCTAGCAGCGACCAACACTCTCATTATAATAATGTATTGCAACTCAAGCACGACCAAACGTCACATTATACTAATATAACACCAACTCAAGCAGCGACCACCTCTCATGTTAGTACCAACTCAAACAGCGACCAAACCTCACATTATAATAATACAGTACCCACTCACGCAGCGACTAAACATCTTAACATCTTATTAATTATAATAACATATTAACCAATTCAAGCAGCGACCTAACCTTATATTATAAGAATATATTACCAACTCACGCAGCGACAAACCTCACATTATGATAATATAGTACCAACTCAAGCAGCGACCAATTCTCATATTATAGTAATATATTACCAACTCAAGCAGCAACGAAATCTCACATTATTATAATAAAGTACCAACTCAAGAGCATCTAAACCTCACATTATAATAATATAGTACAAACTCAAGCAGCAACCAAACCTAATGTTATACTAATATAGTACCAACTCAACCAGCAACCAGTCCCCACATTATAATACTATAGTACCGACTCAAGTAACAACAAAACCTCACAATATATTAATATAGTACCAACACCAGCAGCGACCAAACCTCACATTATAATAATGTAGTACCAACTCCAGCAGCGACAAAACCTCACATGATAATAATATAGTACCAACTCAAGCAGCAATAAAACCTCACATTATGATAATATAGTACCAACTAAAGCAGCGTCCAAACATCACATCATGATAATATAGTATCTACTCCAGCAGCGACCAAACCTCACATTATAATAATATAGTACCAACTCAAGCAGCGACCAACCCTCACATAATAATTATATAGTACCAACTCAAGCAGCGACCAATACTAAAGTTAGTACCAACTCAAGCAGCAACCAAATCTCACATTATACTAATACAGTACCAACTCCAGCAGCAAAATAACCTCACATTATGATAAAATAGTATCAACTCCAGCAGCAACCAAACCTCAAATTACAATAATATTGTACTAACGCCAGCAGCAACCAAACCTCACATTATAAAAATATTGTACCAATTCCAACAGCGACCAAACCTCACATTATAATAATATAGTACCAACTCCGACTGCGACCAAACCTCATATTATAAGAATATAGTATCTATGAAAGCAGCGACCAACATTCACATTATAGACAGACACTCACATTATAATAACATAGTACCAACGCAAGCAGCGACCAACACTTACAATATAATAATGTATTACAACTCAAGGAGCAACCAAACCTCACATTATACTAATATAGTACCGACGCAAGCAACGAACAAACCTCACATTATATTAATATAGTACCAACGAAAGCAGAGACACACACTCACATGATAATAATATAGTACCAACGCAAACAGCGACCAACAATCACATTATAATAATGAATTACAACTCAAGGAGCAACCAAACCTCACATTATACTAATATAGTAATAACTCCAGCAGCAACCAAACCTCACATTATTCTAGTATAGTACCAACTCCAGCAGCGACCAAACCTCACATTATACTAATATAATACCAACTCAAGCAGCGACCATACCATCATGTTAGTACCAACTCAAACGGCGACCGAACCTCACATTATAATAATATAGTACCCACTCACGCAGCGACCAAACATCTTATAAGAATATAGTTCCAACTCAAGCAGCGACGCAACCTCATATTATAATAATATAGTACCAACTCACGCAGCGACCAAACCTGACATTATGAAAAAATAGTACCAACTCAAGCAGCGACCAAAGCTAACATTATAATAATATTGTACCAACTTGCGCAGCGACCAAACCTCACATTATGATAATGTAGTACCATCTCAAGCATCGACCAATCCTCATATTATAGTAATATAGTACCAACTCAAGCAGCAACAAACCCTCACATTATACTAATATAGTACCAACTCAAGCCGCACCAAAACCTCACATTATAATAATATAGTACCAACTCAAGCAGCAACCAAACCTCACGTTATACTAATATAGTACCAACTCAACCAGCAACCAAATCTCACATTATAATAATATAATACCGACTCAAGCAGCAACCAAACCACACATTATACTAATATAGTACCATCTCAAGCAGCAGCAAAACCTCACATTATAATAATATAGTACCAACTCAAGAAGCGACCAAACCTCACATTATAATAATATAGTACCAACTCGAGCAGCGACCAAACCTCATATTATACTAATAAAATAACCACTCCAGCAGCGGCCCAACCTCACATTATAATAATGTAGGACAACTCAAGCAGCAACCAAACCTCACATTATATACTGTATAAAACAAAGAATAAATGATCATTTCATTCAAAATTGGCATTCTAGGTTAGAAAATTCTAGTAGGGCAAATTTTTATAAACTGATTGTTGATTATAATTTTGATCTTAAGCCATATCTAAAACTCGTAAACATACCAAAGTTTAGACAGGCAATGTCAAAGTTACGTGTGTCCTCTCATACCCTTGAAATAGAAGCTGGCAGATGGGAAAAATCAGTCAGTAAACCAATACATGAAAGAATATGCGTCGTCTGCAATACACTTGAAGACGAATATCACTTTGTTATTGAATGTTGCATGTTTAATGAAATAAGAAACCATTACATAAGTAAATATTTTTGGAAAAGACCTAACATGATCAAATTTTTAGAACTTTTCAAATGCGAAAACAAAAAGACACAACAAAACCTTAGCGTCTTTATATATAAAGCCTTTGAAATTAGAAAATCAATGGTATATAAATAATACATTTACAATAGCCGTTTTTTATGTTATTGTAAACTTGCATGTTTACGTTATAAGTGTATATTTGTTTATTACAAGCTATGTATATACATTTGTGTACTAGTTAGAAGCTTCCCATTTATCACGCTAGTTAAATCTAACATTATATATAAATTAATATAACTATGTGCATTAACATATTAGCGATTCAATGTGATGGTTCAGTCACCTTCTCTGCATATTTTGCGGTAAAAGGAACCTATCAACAACATTAACTGCTAAAGTATTAATTGTTACCTTATAAATATGAATACTTTTCTGCTGATTATGTTAATTGTTGGTATAATGTTGTATATATATTTCACTATCGCTGTCAAGTTTATATGTATTTGTTGTATCCTCACGGGTCTTATGACCCATTGGAATTATCTGAATAAAACTATAAACATTATGACAATATAGTACCAACTCAAGCAACGGTCAAACCTCACATTATAACAATATAGTACCAACTCAGTCAGCAACCAAAACTCATATTATAACAATATAGTATCAAAGCAAGCAGTAACCAAACCTCTCATTATACTAATATAGTACCAACTCCAGCAACAACCAAACCTCACATTATAATAATATCGTACCAACTCCAGCAGCGACCAAATCTCACATTATGATAATATAGTACCAACGACAAATCAAGCAGCGACAAAACCTCAAATTATGATAATATTGTACCTACTCAAGCAGCGACCAAACCTCACGTTATGATAATATAGTACCAACTCAAGCAGTGACCAAACCTCATATTGTAATAATATAGTATCACCTCAAGCAGAGACCAAACCTCACATTATGCTAATATAATACCAACTCAAGAAGCGACCAAACCTCACATTATAATAATATAGTACCAACTCAAGCAGCGACCAAATCTCAGATTATGATAATATTGTACCAACTCAAGTAGCGACCAAACCTCACAGTATACTAATATAGTACCAACTCAACCAGAGACCAAACCTCACCTTATAATAATGTAGTACCAACTCAAGCAGAGACCAAACCTCACAGTATACTAATATAGTATCAACTCAAGCAGCGACCAAACCTCATGGTATACTAATATAGTACCAACTCATGCAGCGACCAAACCTCACATTATAATAATGAAGTACCAACTCAAGCAGCGACCAAACCTAACAATATAATAATATAGTACCAACTTAAGCAGCGACCAAACCTCACATTATAATAATATAGTACCAACTCAAGCAGCGACCAAAACTCAAATTATAATAATATAGTACCAACTCAAGCAGAGACCAAACCTCACATTATAATAATGTAGTACCAACTCAGGCAGCGACCACTCCTCATGTTATAATAATATAGTACCAACGCAAACAGCGTCCAAACCTCACATTATGATAATATAGTACCAACGCAAGCATCGACCTCTCCTCATGTTATAATAGTATAGGACCAACTTAAGCAGCGACCAAACCTCACATTATAATAATATAGGACCAACTGAAGCATGGATCAAACCTCACATAATAATAATATTGTACCAACTCAAGCAGCGACCTAAACTCACATAGTAATAATATAGTACCAATACAAGCAGCTACCACCTCTCACATTATAATAATATAGTTCTCTAAGATCTCTAACTCTGTCAACGACCAACTTTAAAATATATACGGAACCAAACAGCTAACGCACCAATAGACAATACCTTTAATATCTCAATAATAACAGTCAATAAATCAAAACTTTCATTCTGAGCCAGACAAATATCTTGTCAATAACGACTGTAATTTTTAAAAGAATCATTCAAATGACCTGTCTCCAACGGTACCAGTCGGCATATAATAAGTTCATACATTAAAAGTATTTTTTACTGGTGCGGTAACTGTTTGGTCCAGTATAGTACCAGCTAAAGGTTGCTTTATATAGTTTGGCATAAGCCCCACCTTTTGCTATTTACGATTCAGTGCAGAAGTGAAAGTTCACAACACAATTCAGGACATATTAGTTTGAAATGGATAAACAATGGGTATTATAATCCCCATCAGCAAGGATCATCAAATGGAATAAAACTCTTTTTTTTTTTAAATATGTTTAAATGTCTAGTTCTGGATATATTAGCTTAGAGGTGGCCTATGGGTATGGAAGGGAATCAAGGTCAAAAGTCTTAATGTGTTAATTGTGTTTCTGCAATGTCTCATGTGTGTAAATATTGCATATTTGTTTTTTCTTTGTTGCAAATGCAACATTACAACCTTGCAACTTTCAAACGCCAAACATCCTAATGCGTCCAGTGTATACTCCACGATATTACATGTATGTAAAAATGTAATACATCACATTTCCTTGTGACAAATGCTAACATGCAACATTGCAACTTCTTAAGTCGTATCAGTTGCATGCGTGGTAAATACAACATTACAAACTTGCAAGTTTCAATGCTTTTAATTTCAAATTTAGAGTGTTTAATTGTTAATTTTACGTAGTAGATACAACTTGTGCAGCAGACATCTATATCGATTGTAGCGCCGCTTAACGTCATAATTTCGACGATTGCACCATTATGACGACAGGTGGCTAACTGTATCTACTAACTGGTCCCTTGTAAATCGCAATTTCTTCGTCCAAATATAACTTGCGCTTTCAGAGTTGTCTCATCCTGAATCTGTTGTTATCGGAATTCGCTGGACATGTTATGATTTTAAGTTCGTCTGATGTCAATTATTTTCAAAAGTATGCTATAATAAGTGTGACCGAGGTGAGGGATCGATGCGCTAAGGTATAATGTATCTGTCGGACATACGTTTTCAGTAAATAATGCTTTAAATAAGTTATTTGCACCAGAGTTGTGGTAGCGGGTAGAAGCAGGTAAAATGCTTTTGCTCACATTTCGCTTTGTTTCGCTCATGCACAGACATATTAATAAATAATAATAAATTGTTATTAGGTCTGTGGCTCATGCTAATTCCTCAGACAACAAAGTGTAAAATAGCTATCACTGGCGCGTAACTATAGTTAGGAAATACCTTCTTCTGGTTGTATATATATAGGTTATTTTAATCAATTAAATACATAACCTATGTATTTAAACAATTTTAAAACTTATACCAATCCTGATGTACTTCCTTTAATCAGTGATACAAAATAAACTAACAAACCCTTCTTCGGAAATGAGGCTACCATTACATAAAATTAAAATTGATTATGGTCGGTATCAGTTGAAAGAAATAGAAATAACTCATTCTTCATTATAACTTCTATACAGTGATAATGAACATGTACCTATACTTGCTATATATTTTATATTTTAGCATCTGCATATCGTAGTATATCAAGAAACCAGGACAGATACTCATACGATGATAACAGCAGCCAGTATTTGTGCCATTCCATAAAGGAAACGGGACACATTCATGACCTCTTGCTGTCACATGAAACTATCCATCTTGCAACTGTGTATTTAAGTTCTGCAGTTGCGACTGGATAGTGATTTGGGATAAGCATGTTATTTCAACAATCATGTATTTCATCACTTACATCTGCCAATTGATTTCTTTTCATATCACAAAACAGACTTACATGACAATTGTAAGTATTAACTAAAGTCTATCCAACAAACTGTTACACATACTATGTTGGGACCTTCTTAGATCAAGTTAATAAATTGCTTAAACATACAAGAACTGATTCTAATTCTCAACAGAGCAAACCTAAACCTAGCCTAATAAATTGGCTCCTATGCAGTTTTTTTATTATTATTCTGACGTTCTATGTAACTGCATATGCTCGCCAATACGAAAAAATTCAAAAGAGCATTTAACGTGTATTTTAACACACTATGCTCGCCAATACGAAAAAAATTCAAAAGAGCATTTAACGTGTATTTTAACACACTAACCTAAACCATGTTATGGAAAAAAAATATAAAAAAATGAATTGTGTAACGGAAGACCATAATGGCATTCTATATTTTCTGTAATACCCTGAGCAATTTTACCTACGTATATATACTACTCAAAATTTGCTAAGGATTCTTTTTAACTGTCTAAATTTCTTGCTGAGCTAAATAGCATTATTTCTATTTTACCTGAAATTATTTAGGGCAGTTTATGGTCATCAGAAGCACGCAGTATTGAATTGTTGAAGTATCAATGAAATTAATATCGTTATTGTGAATTAATTTCTAATAAAAGTATATGGAAGAAAAAAGTTATCCTTAGCAAATTTTGAGTAGTATATTAACTGTGTTTAAAACACGGCAATCTTGGAGTGTTAATCAATTTGCGGCTTACATACATTTTAATTAAATTCTGAGTTTTAATTTGTTCTTATCATTCAATCAAGGGTACATATAATATTGGTGCAATATAACCAATAGTCAGTAATATGTAAACACAAAATCAATTTGATTAATATAAATGCCTGAACAATTGCATATATGTGCAAAAAGTATATATAATAAAACAAGAGGCCCAAGAGGGCCTGTGGACGCTCTACTGGCTAATACGGCTCTTATAACATCAATGAAGCGAGAGACTATCGTCTTAAAGAGGCCAAATATAGCATTTTTAACTAAATAAGAGCCATAACTCTGCCATTACTGGTCCGATCTGGCTGGTTTTCGAACTTGGCCAGTAGAGATAATAAAAAATAAATAAAAAATAAAAAAAGTAAAGAAATATAAAAATAATAAAAGAAAAAAAAGTCAAAAAATCTGGTAAAGTTTGGTAAAGATCAGATGAAAAATGAAGGCCCTATCGCCTCAACAAGGCAAAATATAGCATATTTAACGAAATCAAGGGCCATAACTCCGCTGTTACTGGTCCGATATGGCTGGTTTTCAATCTTTTCCGAGATTTTATTGACATTAACAATCTGGTAAAATTTGGTAAAGATCGGATGAAAAATGAAGGCCCTATCGTCTTAACGAGGCAAAATATAGCATTTTTAACTAAATCAAGGGCCATAACTCCGCTGTTACTGGTCCGATCTGGCTGGTTTTCAAACATATCCGAGCTTCTATTGACATTAACAATCTGTTAAAGTTTGGTAAAGATCAGATGAAAAATGAAGGCCCTATCGACTTAACGAGGCAAAATATAGCATTTTAACTAAATCAAGGGCCATAACTCCGCTGTGACTGGTCCGATATGGCTGGTTTTCAAACTTATCCGAGCTTTTATTGACAGTAACAATCTGGTAAAGTTTGGTAAAGATCAGATGAAAAATGAAGGCCTATCGTCTTCAACGAGACTAAAGTTAACGACGGACAACTCGGCATCCCATAAAAACAAAAATGCCATGTGTCCCTTTAAATTTACAATTGGGATTATCCAACGACTTCAATGCTTACAGATGCGAACTGCCATCCAAAGCTGACAGAATCCTATCAGTCAAACACAATTTTTTAAACATACAAAGGATATATATTTCTTCCTTTTTTTCACTGTGATACAGCTCTTTTGTAGTTAACATTGTGTTTGTTCTTTATTTAAATCCATTTCAAAGCAGTCCAGATGATATTTTAATGTTGCAGTCACATGACGTAAAAGATGTTTGTATAATTATCCAATGCTGGTTGTAAATGCCTGACAGAAAAAATGTACATGCCAGTCATAGAAAACCATTTAAATGTATACATAGGATAAAGATACTTTCTCTTCTTGAGGAGAGTGTTATTCTGTAGTGACATCTCATCTTTGCTCAGAAAGTTCTAGGTCCATTCTCCATAATTTATTGAGATGTAAATGGAGGATGAGCCTGGTATGTTCATTCCTGTTAGGTGCCATATAACCTTTCTTGTGTAGGTGCGGCATAAAGTCCCAATTCAATTCATCTTTGCTCATATGATGGATTAAAGATGTTGGTACCAACATGGTTGTAATGATCCAGGGCAGGACAATACCATTCGTCTGCTCGCTATGTTGACTGATAATGTTATAATTGTATTCAAACACACTTATCAATTAATGCAGTCAGTAAAAAGAATCCAATAAATGCAATAATTCAGTAAATGAATAAAATAACTATCTTTCAAACTCAATGATTTATTTAATTTACCTCAAGATCTGGATTTAAAGTCGATCAGTATTGCTATGTCTGAAACTGCACTTTATATACATTCTCGTCGATATCTCGTAAAATCCTGTCCATGTATTATTTGACATATTGTTCACCACATTGCTTGAATAACTAGAACTGTCGCCGGAGGCGGACGAATACCCCTGCTGGCAACTTTTTTTTTGATATACAGACATATGGAAATAAAATGGCCATAACTCCTATAAACACTATCAAAGCCATCAGGTTTTAGAGAAATATCGCAGACAAGAATTTTACTTCAAGGTATGAAATGCATTAAAAATACAAAGGGCCATAACTCAGTGGAAAATTATTGATCCAGACACCATGACAGTATGCACATCTGCACTTGATATAGATACTTCCTAGCAAGTTTCAAAAAGTCTAACCAGGAGTTTTAGAGAAATAGCCCGGAAGTTTCGTGAAATTCTAAGCAGGAGTTTTTGAGAAATAGCACGGACAAGAATGTGTATATTAGAAATACAAAGGGACATAACTCAGTGGAAAATTATCGAACCGGAACGTCATGATAGTATGTGCATCTCCACTCGATATTAATACTTCCTAGCAAGTTTCTTGAAATTCTAAGCAGTTCTTGAGAAACAAGAATGTGTCTACGGACGGACGGACAAGCTGATTCCAGTATAGCCACCCACAAACTCGTTTGCAGGGGGTATAATGAACAATGCGACCTGTGTATCTCGGTCAACAGAAATTACAAACAAGTCGGGTTTTACTACTCTGCCAAACATTCTTCTGTGACAGACTGTAGTGCAAATGGATTTATAGCAACATTTATTTTATTTCAAATTTAAGGTTACCGTATGTAACTTGAGCCACTATGAGGCGTAACATTAAACTGTGTAAGTGTAATTTCAGTAAAATATAAAAATTGTCCGGCATGTATAAAGGTAACCTGTATTGTATGCACATACAGTCATTGTTGGCTTGACAAGATAAATGCCATATCATAACAAAATGATTTTACGGTCCATTTTAAAACAGGTTTCCGTAATTAAATTCATCAAAAATGGCACAGAGGAATAAGTCCCATACGGTTAATGTTTACCTTTTCAATAGTATTTCTGCATGGGCAGCCATCTTGAATTTTCCAAGGAAGAGTTTGTTTATTAAGTGATTTGTATGGCTGATTACCACAGCAGTTCAAAGATATTGCACAAGATATTGCCCCCCATCGGGCATCCCCACCCCCACCCCCAACTCACACACACAGGGCCAACTGCTTTACATCCCCTCCAAATGATTGCATACTTTCAAAGTAACTTGCGTAAGATAATAAAGTCCGTTTGATATACCTTGGATATGGTCTCACTGCAGCTTGAATCCTTGACTTCTAGGACGAGAGTCAAGTATGCTAATACAGGGGCCTAGCTGCCTGTAGGCCCGGGCCTACACCTCTCTCCGAAAGATGAAAAAAATAAAACTGCCAAAAAATTCAATAAAAAGTGAAGGATAAGGTGGGTAAGGGGTAAAATAAATAATTCAAACTTGCTATGATTTGTGTGTTTTTTGCATGTGAAATTGCATTTTGCTCTCCCATATGGTTCATGAGTAATCGATGTTAATTCATAACTTTCACATCCGGTCAACTTCCTGTAGGGTGAGATATTCAGTAGGTGAAAATAAATACAAACTAGTTTTATAAAGGGCTCAAGTCAGTTAAGCACCAACGATAAACAGAGAGTTTACCCCCTACCAGAATCATCATTGGGGGTGTATTATTTTTATTGATCACTGATTGGTCAAATTATTTTGATGATGTCATGTGAAAGTTATGTGTCCTAAAATGCACCAGAAGCCACCATTTTAAGTCTATATGGGGGGGTGCGTTGCAGGGGGTGGTGGCGGACTCCCCTAGATTACTCACACCAAAGGTTCTTGAATGTCTGGGCCTTCAAATTAGGCCAGCTATGCCCCTGGCTATCCATCGCAACCAGTAAAAACTAAATTTATTTGTTATTTAACCTTTCGGTCACATTAATATAATTTTTTTAAACTAACATCATAAACAAAATAAAGTCTCTGTTCATAAAAATCCACTGACTCGACAATATTCAAATGTGGTCCATGTAAAATAAAGGTGGGTGGGGTGCGAAAATTCATAAAACTGATATAACCTGCAAATTCGACCTGTCATCACAACATTGGTGAAAAGAGCTTAAGATAAAGAATTTTTCAAACAAAATGTACACGAATTATATCAATAACGGTCGTATTGCATCGAATTCTCACCTCGGTCACACCTGTTGTTTGTCAGGTATGAGTGAAACTATTTTTTAAACACAATTTTTCTCTCAAATTTAACAACAACTTGTTGACACTTTTACCCACAATGCCTAATTCAAGCGCAGTAGGGGAAGGGTACCAGGCTAGTCAATGTCAAGGTAATGAAGGGATCAGTAATTATTTCAATAGTTCAATTTACCGCCACCTGTTGTCATAATGTCCAATGACTATTACAATTTGAGAAGTTCCTAATGAGTATTACAAATTTAGAAGTGCGTAATTCGTAATTTGCCGAACTTGGTAGTGGGAGCAATAAACAAATTGAATCTTGTCGTTTCAAGTTTGTTGTCTCGTATTTACAACTATAAAGTGGTAAGTATGCAACTTGAATGTTGTACAATGGACACATTACAAACTAAGACAATTGGAACTCAGAAGTAGCAATGTTGCATATTTGCATTTATCACAAAGAAGTAAGAGGTACCACATTTTTATACACATGGGATATCAGTAGACACATTAAGACGTTTAGCGTTTGAAAGTTGCAAGGTTGTAATGTTGCATTTGCAACAAAGAAAAAACTAATCTGCAATATTTACACACATGAGACATTGCAGAAACACAATTAACACATTAAGACTTTTGACCCTGATACCCTTCCATATATGGGAACGGTTTTCATTTCCTGCAACCTATAAAGCAGCCTCCTACCCACCCATTATACTAATGTAGTGCTATAATATATATTCAGTTGCAAAAGAAAGCAGACACTGGGTTTTGTTTAGATTTAAGTGTATAACGTTTTTTAGAATTAAATTGACAAATTCCAAAATGAATATACCATGTTTGGTACCGAAGTTTTTATCATTCCATTGCCAATATCAGTAGTATAGAAAGGGGGGTACCAGCGCAGTTTTCCTGGAAGGGGGTACTCAAGCGTAACTCTCATTTGTACCACCAAGATCTAAATGTAAGTCACACCTAAATCAACACCAACATATTTCAACAGTTTTCTCAAGCAACCCCGCTCTGTAAAACTCCACCCCGTGCCCCCCTTTCTACACTACTAATCAATCCGGTTTGCCATTTTAATAACATAACATTTACAACTCGTTAGGAGAGCGCAATAATTTTATTTTATGTCTACTTTCGCCGAATCTACTTTCGGCGAAGTTTTTCAATAGCATTTGCAACTCATCAAGCAAAGTCAGACGGAACCGGGCAGTAGTCTTCATCATCGCTCTGCATATCATTTTACTTGTATGCTAGCGTATCTTGTCCATTATCTAATATGTACCGTTTATCATCATAAGCTGATAAACTTTTTTTATTTATTGCATAGCTGCTTATGTTATGCTTTTGTGATCTAATAACTTTCATCTCATGATGAGCTTCTGTTGCTGTAAACAAAATCTTTTTGTAATCGTCATGCGCTATCTGTTTTTTAACAACACACTTTTTAACACCCTTGCATTTCTTTGCGCTAACCTCATTATCTAGCACATATGAATATAGTTTACTTCGCAACCCAACAAATTCAACAATGGGTATTCCGCACGTTTCATCTTTCATCTTGCCAATAACTTTTTTATTATCATTAAAATGAAACTGATTTTTTGGATCATAATCACAATTATCAAACAGTTCTTTAGCCTTGTAAAAATCTGCGTACACATCTTTTGTTTTTATTTCATCATGTTCATAACACAAGGAATCGGTATCAGTAAATAATAACTTAGCTTTTTTATCATAATTGTTTTTGATATAGTTGTAATGGAAATCATACATCAAATATTTTGACAAGTCTAAAATACACATACCAACATAAATAGGACGATTTAAAACTAATCGTTCTTTTATTCTGTTTACAGCAAATAAATTTTCATTAAACATTTTACAAGAAATAAATGAAGGTCTTGCCGCATATTTTAAAAGAACCTCCTCGTCGTGAGTCAATTTAACATTAATTCTTTTTCTCAAGTTTTCCATAGTTTTGCCAAAAACTGAATTGTTCATCAGTTTGAAGAAATCCTTTTCAAAAGTATTTTTACCAGCTGTCCTCTTGGTAGTATTAAAATCTATGTATGTCTTTAACCACTCTGATTCATCAAACTGTAGTATTCGATGTATTTTTGTCACCTTTAATCCAAGCGTTTTGTACAATTCTAAGTTTCTAAAATGCACGACATACTTTTCTTTATTTTTCAACGTCGTAACAAGTTTATTAACACTACAATTTCCTAGATTAAACTTTTGTTTTAAATTTTTACAATAGTCTGACAACCACTCATCTTTTATATTTAAACTTTCTGGGGCGAGAGGATAATCATTATGCGAGTCATGTAGTTTTTCGGGATACTCGATATCGCACTCAACAATGTAATTTGATTTTCCTTTTTTAAACTTATCATACCACTTGAAGTTGCCAGTAGGTAACGGTTGACACATGGCCCACCCGTACAAGTTATTGGCATCAAGATATATGATGTACTTGCTTTGTTTTTTCTTGTCATAGTTTTTCATATATTTATTGTTAGCCTGTGAATATCTATTTGCAATTTAACTCGTACCACCTCTTAATCCTTTTTCCACAAACAAATATTGGTCAATATCAGTTATTAAGTCAAGTTGAATACCAGTCATCTTGAGGCATGCATCCCAGGCTAACCCAGGACTACTGAAGTAATGGCAAGGATCTAATTTGTAATACTCAATGCACATTTTTCTAAAGTTTTCAAAAACATCTGTCAGCAGCAGCACATCAGTCTTGAGATACAGATCATGATATTCTCCCATATTTTTAATCTTAAATGTTTTCCATATGTTTGTAGCATGATCGTAATCCGCATCTGAAATGTGCTCATCATTTAATTGAGAATAAAAGCTATCTTTGCCAGGTAACTTATTATCCTCGAAACGTTCAAAACTGTTCATGTAATCATAAGGATAAACGCCTTTTCTTTTTAGCAAGTCTAGCTTTTTATCGCTATATTCTAGAGATATGTATTGAAACGACGGAACGTTTTTTACTAGATTATCTAATGATTGGGACATAAACTGAAAACTATCAATAAATACAAAACTTTTTCCTAACATGAAAGCCATATACTTTTCCATGTTATATGGTATAACATTTATGTTTATTTAAACTTTCCGATGTGTTGCATTATGAAGTGAGAGTCATATCCTCTCAAGTTATGAAACACAACAGGTATTTTTCTAGTCAACCTGAAATTAATATTACATATATCATGAGCGCTTCCCCTGTACTTTCCAGTTATATGACAATAGTCCCTGACTTTTCTAAGAGAGTTTTCATATGCTACTGTACGGCTTGGGTCATCTTTTTTAAGAGTTATTGAAAAACCATTACCGCAAATATGGCATGATTTAGATTTTTGGAATCTAGCTTCTTCTTTCTGCGACATTACTAGATCTTTTTTAAAGTTTGCATTCATAGTTTTCTTGCACCACTTTTCTTCTGCTATCATTTTTTCTAAAAACTTGTAAACAGCATCAGGTCCTCTATACGTTACAACTGGTTTTGAATATTGATCATCATAACAACAAACAACCTTGTATCCATAACCGCAATCAGTATGCTTTTGATATACTTCCGTGTGTGATTTTTTAGGATTGTTCGATACTGAAGAAATACTTTCAGTTACTGCTTCAAAATCAGCATATATAACAAACGGAACCATTAGCTGTCTGTCGTAGTTTTTAAACTTAACTTTTTCATCTTTGTTTGGCATCTCTACTGCTTGTTTTCCGTTAAGTGAAAGACAAACAGGTTTATGTTTTTCCAGAACTCTTTTAAATTTAAAGCACTGCAAGCATGTTTTACAAAACCATTTTCTTTCCTTGTGTGCCGTTTGATTATACATCAAACTGTTAAAATCTTTTATCCACACGTAATGATTTTTTTCTTCTTCAGAGATTAAAAGCATATCACATGTTTTTTTCTGCTTTATTTTTTGATATGTGCAACGGGTATACTTGATTATCTTCATACCCAAATATGTTAAAACAAATGTTGTTTTGTTTTTCTATTTTTGGGATTTGTTTAATAGTAACAGGAAATGTAATTCCTTCATAATTTAGATCATCAATATGCTTTTTATACTTTGTTATTCTTTGCAGATCTTTTTCAACAGGAAATTCATAAGCCAAATGGCACCATCTGAAGCATTCGTTATCTTTTTCATTGTTTATATTGATCAATCCTTTTTTAGAATTAGTAAGTTCTTTTGGTAAATCCAAATAAGAGCTACCTCGAAGAGGCTGATACTTTATTCGATTTATATAGTGTGCATCTACTGATTCAATTTGCCAACCACTTCCCAGCTGAAGCCAATTTCCAATTCTATTTATAATTTCTTCTCGTGCTTTGTCTAATGCTTCTGATATTTGATTTTTATTTAATATTATTGCAGCCTTTGAGGCAAAGTAAGCTGTTTTGTATATAATATCAAAACTTACTATTTTTTTAAAAGTAAGTTTTATATCAACGCTTAATTTAAATCCACCTGTTTTTCTTAGTTCTTTTTTAAGACAGTTCACAACTTTTGATTGTGTTTTTTGTAGTTGTCTGAGCGGATCATTACTGACAACATTTACCTTGCTATACTGTTTTGGCGATGTTTCAATTTCTCGGATACTCATTATATAATATTACATGAGATTATTTCTTTAAGCCCCTATTAATTATTTAATTAATTATTTTGAAGTAAAATATTTATTTCCTGGTTAGATTATATATTTTTTTTTATTTATCCATACATAATAATTTTAATTCCTCGTTCAAGTAAAACATTATAGTGGGCAATAAAGTTGGATGGTAACTGGTTGCCTCTGAAATTTGTTTTTTACACAAAGAACATAGTTTGTTTATATCTCTTTTTTCTATTTTCCAATTACAGTTTTAGTTGTTTTGCTATTGTTATGATTCGGTCAAATCTTGAAAGTTGAAAAAAATTAAAAGCTCAGCATCTAATTTTCTAGCATCTTCAAAATCAACCGTTTGAGCATGTGCTCTTTGATCTTTTTTAAAGTTATTGATTTCAATTTCTACTTGTTCCATTATAATATTACATAAGATAATATTTTTTAAGCCTATATTTAAATATATGATGCTATAGTATCATATAATGAATTGCAAATATTGTGAAAGAGTTTTAGATATTATTGATCCTCCTGGGGTGTGCACAGATTGTATCTTATTTTACATGACTAATAAAAAGAAGCTTTGCAAGTATTGTACCAGGACCAAACTGTGTTACAAGTGTACATACACATGCGAAAATTGCAACGATACTTGTGAAGTTTTCGATAACGAGCGTGTTTGCCTTAATTGTGGCACCCACAATGGTTATAATCTTATCACAGGTTGCACCTACAGCCAAAAGAAAACTATTTACCACAGGAAGTATCATTTAGATAAATACTTGGTAGCATTTGATTTGTCTTCTAAAAATAGACAAAGATTTGAAGATTTGTTTTACAAAATTGTAAAGATTTTGGATCAGATAGAAGGCCGAAAAAGATCAATCAAATTTGAATACATTTTTCAGAAAATATTTAAAATATTAAAAATAGAAAAAGAAACAAAATCAATTAAAACAAAATCAACCAGAGACAAGTACGATAGGATACGGAAACAAGTCGAATTACAACTGAATGCCATGACCGTTTAACTTGAACCTTTTCATATACATTTCCAGAGGTTCTGTAAAGTTATCATTCTTTTGAATCTCTAATATTTTATTGAAGGTAATCCTAATTACCTCTTCGTCATTTTCTAGTCCTGTTGTTGTTTGGACATATGATAGAAGTTGTTTAAAACTCCTATGATGTGTTTTTAACAAAGTCTTTTTTTCTGCTATTCTTGTTTTACTCACTAAAACAGCAACTACTGGAGGAACTGCACCAACCACAGTTATGAAAACAGGAATTGCTGGAACTAATGCTAGGAGAGCACCACAACCAATTATTCCACTGGTAATCTGTAACGTTGTGTTTATAATACCGCACAATTTATAACTGCGTCTGTATGCAGCCACAAGTCGCGTCAAGTAATCAATTAATTCTTCTTTGGTTATCATGTATAATTACAGTTAGACAATAATTTAATTGAGATATTTAGAAAATAATTGCTCGTGTTCTTTGGGTGATATTTTACCTATTTTTAATAATTCATCGATTATGCTAATACCTTTATTTATCAGCTATTATTTCCTGATTCGATGCTTCCACATACCAACTCTAGATCATCCATCAAATCATTAGGATTATTGTAATATTCAACACAATCTCCTAAAATCTTTTTGAACTTTGAAGAACCTTTATGAATTGGTAAATCAGATAATTCTGTTAGTTTCTTAAAAGCATTCTGAGACAGCTTTGAATAAGTTTTTCCATTGTTGTAACGCTTTGTTATCAAGTCTATAAAATCATCATCTACTTTCATATCTAGCACAACTGCTTCTCCTTGCTTGGCAATAAGTTTGTGATAACCAATAAGCTTAGGTAAATCAATTTGTAACATTCCATAGTGGCCATCTTTGTCAACTTTGTAGGAATTTTTATTTTGTTGCATTCCTTTGCCAGTCTTTTGTATAGTTTCGCTAGCTGTTTGAATCTGCTGAGGCAACTTTTTTATATAAAACCCCAAAGCATTTACCTCATCTGCTTTTTCATTTTATTCTTTTAAAAGTAAATCTCTCTTTAGTTTGGTGCCATCGAGGTCACCGAGTAATTTTGAATATTTATGTTTAGTCGCATCGGATGTTGCTCTTTCCTGACTCGCTTTGAGTTTTTCTTTGCTGAGGTTCTCTGCTCTTATCCTTAGACCTCTTATCCTGGGAAGTAATTTATCATATATCTCTTCAGCCTTGTCAGTATATCTTTCATAATCAGCACTCCCATCAGTAATACCTGATATTTTAGTTGGCATTGGCAAGTCATACTTATCAAGTACGTCTTTATTCATACCAGCATCCAAGTCAATATCATACACCGGTTTGGGTTCCTTAGGCCTCGCGGCAGGTTCTTCCCATTCTCCTTCTATTTCTTCATCCCCGGGTTCAGCTGGTAGCGGTGGTGGTAGCGGTGGCGGTGCTATGACTCCACGATCAGGCGGGGCTAGTAATTGCGGACGTATTGCCTCAGGAAGAAGAGCCAACTGTTGATGTATTTCCGGAAGGGTAATCAAATGTTCAGCCAGCCGCCTTGTTTGCTCTGTTATTTCACTAGTTACAGGTTTAAATATTTCTTTGTATAAATCACGACTAGCTCCTTTTTCTAGCCTTTTTTGAGTAACTATATTTTCGTATTCTTTAACAAGCTCACTCGCTTTTCGCTTTTTATCTGCTAATTCTTTCCATTTTAACAAAGACATGTATAATATAAGATTAGATTAAATTAAGATAAATTAGAATAAGTTAAGACAAGTATTATCTAAGTATTATTTTAATGCAAATTCCAAACTATGATATGAAAACAGAAAACGGTAATTTTAAACAGATATGGAACTTCATGCCAGACTGTTGTTTTAGAATGTTAATTTGCGGTAATTCAGGATCTGGCAAGACAAACACACTAGTTCACATGTTGCTGAAACCTTTGGTTTACTACGACAAGATTTACTTGTTTGCTAAAAACTTAGAGCAGTCCAAGTATCAGGTCGTATCACAAAAACTTGAAAAGATAGCTAAAAAGAATAAAATCCCGGTCGAAGACATATTAGAATGTTCAAATGATGAAGTTATTCCTGTGAATGATTTGGATTCTGATGCTCAAAAGATAGCTATTTTTGATGATTATGTTTGCGAGCGTAATCAAATCGATATTATTAATTATTTCATCCAGGGAAGACACAAAAATTGTTGTATAATTTACTTGTCACAATCTCATTATATAACTCCCAAAGACATTCGTTTGAACTGTTCTCATTACATCTTCTTCGCGACTCCGATTAATCGCGAGCTAGGTATGCTTTCCAAAGAACAAGATGTCAGCAAAGAGCAGTACAGAAAAGCGACTGACAAGCAGTACGACTTTCTGTATCTGGATCGTCCGAGGAAGTTAGTAAAGCGTAACTTCAACGGTGAAATTTAATCTAATCATATTATATATAATGGGACTTTTTAATGATCTTGGTGGGGAAGTTACTACTGGCAGTGTCAATATTACAAATTTTGGTATTGTGCTGTCTGAGTATGTAAAACAAAAACATTTGGTTAATTATCTTAACAAAGGCAGAAACCAGGAAAATGTTTTGAGAAGTGAGCTTAACATGGATAATAATAAAATTACCAATGTTGGTAATCCAACAAAAGCAAATGATGCAGTAACAAGGCAATATTGTCAAAGAAGAATAACAAAAGTCATACGCGATTATGATATTGATAACATTCCAGACATGATGAACAATTTGACAACAGGTGTTGAAGATAAACTAAGTCTGATACAAACAAAGTTACAAGCAAACCGTGAGAAAATGATTGAAATTCAAAACGGATTGAAAGATGAAATAAAACTTCTGGGTGACGCTTTGAAAGAGCTAGAAAAGAAAAAGATGGATTGGAAGATAGTGAAAACTACAAGAAATTAAGTAAACAAATAAGAGCTGGTGTTCAAAATATTAATACACGGATTGGAGAAATCAATACACAAATGGTTGACAATAATGAACTTGAAACTGCTATTGCTGATGCTTCAAAACAAATGAGAACTGCTTTTACTACCGAAATAACTCAAATTAAAATATTAAATGAGCAGATAAACACCAACGTTGCTGATATCAACAAAGAGTTTGAAGATATTAAAAAGAAAATGGTTGACGGCAAGTCGCTGGAGGCTGCTCTGAACAAACTGGTCGACACTGATAAACTTGAGACTGCACTAAGCAAACTGGTTAACACCGATAAACTTGAGACTGCTATTGATGATGTTTCAAAGCAATTGAAAGCCGCCCAGGAAAAAAGAAACACAGCTTTTGATGGTGAAATAGCTTCATTAAAACAGTTTAATCAAAAGTCTGGTAGTCGACACACAGCAATTCTTGGTATAATTGATGAGTTGAGAGAAAAAGTAGAACATTTAAGTCGGATTCTAATTGTTGAAGCTACAATAGATGATGGAATGAGCATTATACAAGATGCCTTTGCGGACTCCAGTCACAGGGTGAGATCGACTTTTGTATCGTATCCAACTTAAAAACCATTTGAAAGAACCCGTCAAAACTCTTTGCTTGATGCATTTACTTTTGCAACTGGCTCACGCATAAGAAGTGGATTGGAATATTATAAAGCGAAAGATGGTTTGACTACATTTACAATTTTTAGAGAAGGTCGTTATGTATTTGAAATGGATTTTAGTTACACGGGAGCAGATGTAGAAAATTTTATTATTTTTTCGGCATTGGAAAACGGTACTAAGAATTTTTATCCGGTGATAGTAAATGACAAACGAATATTAAAAGAAACGTTTGAAGTATATGCCAAGCTATCTTATGATATTATGTTTAGATCAAACGTAAAAGTAAATACTACTCAAGTTTTCAATTTTGAAAAATCTAGTTTTAAAATGTATATTATACCGGAATAATTAGTATTAATACAATTTATCCATCCTATATTATATGGAACAAAAATTGTATTATCATCAGAGAAAGCGTCAATAATTAATAGCTTAAATACACCGAGTAATTTTACAACTGTGTTTGACAGACCATTAATATTAGGTAGGAACAAACAGTATGGTATTGGACTCGATAAGATTAATTCCATGACTTACTCGTGGTATAATATTAGTGAGGATTTTAATAACAAATTGGAAAGGTACCACAATGGGACAGATTGGAAAACTATTAGTTTTGCAAACGGAAATTACAGTTATGCTGATATCGATAATTATATAAAAGAAGCATTGACTGTAAACAACGATTTAACTGATGACTCGCCTGTCCCGATAAGAATTGAGTTTGATTTATCAAGTTTCAAATGCTTGGTTACCATCCATAACAATTGCATGCTTGATTTAAGAGAAACAAACTTTTATGCCTTGATCGGGTTTGACAAAGATGCAGTTATTAGGGAAACTAAATTTGGAACTGTGACACCAAACATAACAAATTCTATCGATACATTGTATATCCACTGTGATTTGATAAGTAATTCTATTGTTGATGGATCATACGGGGATGTTATTTATGAAATAAGTACAGCTGATCTTACGAGATCATATCCTTTCAAAGATGAACCGATAAGAGTCGGGTTCTGCGAAGTAAACAAAACGATCATTAACAGTATTAATATTTACATAACCGATTTCTCCGGTAAAATTATTAATCTTAATGGTGTCCACACATCATTTCGATTTGTTTTGAAGGAATTAATGTAATATAAGTTATATGGTATGTTTAAAAAAAGTTTATGACACTAGCACGGGAACATATACTCAAGTTGATCGATTAACTGGAGCTGGCATATTTGACATTTTGTCAAAAGTCGGATCAAAGATATTCAGCGAGTCTGTGAAAACCGCAGGCAAGAAAGCATTAGAAACTGCTGGCAAACAAATCATAGAAAGCGGTTCTAAAAAACTTGGAGATGAAGTAGGAAAAATGGCTGCTGATAAATTAGTTTCAGTTATTAAACCTAAACCAAAAGGTGAGATGATTTTAAAAGAACTTACAAAGGCTGATAACAAAAAAGAAGTTGTAGCTGAAACTGAAGAAGATGTAACTGAAACTGAAGAAGATGTAAATGCAAAAATTAATAGATTACTTTCCGGAAGGGGAATTCATGTGAGAATTAATCGATTAATTAATAAAAAATAATCTAATTACTAGTATACATAGATGTTTCGAAGTAATCAATATAATACTAGATATGAACATGTGCCTATTCAGTTAGATACCCCAATAACACAACCAGGAGTTAATACCAAACAAATGAAAAGTGGTTACCAATTTACACTAAATGACAGAAGTTCTTACTTTGATTGGTATAATGCATATTTTGAAATCAGTTTTCAAGTAAACAAACTTGTTGATGGAGCCAATTTCGCAGACGCTGACAGAATTGCTTTAATTAACGATGCAGCTTCACTGATTGATCAAATGCAAGTAAAGCAAAATGGGAAAATAGTTTACGATGGAAATAATCTTCACAGATTTGTTAATATCAAAAGCTTGCTTGAAATTTCTGATGACTATGCAATGACAACCGGAACAAACGAATACTTTTATTTAGATAATACGACAGCTGCAGAATCTCGGAAGGATGAAGATACCTATAATCAAGGTTTTGCTATTCGCCATGCTTTAATCATAACTAATCAAAAAGTTGCCTCTATAGTCCCATTAAATAAATATTCCTTCTTTGGAGGTTTGGAAACAAACATGCTTCCTCCTAGTCAGATTCAAATCAGCTTGCAACTAACAGATGATAATGTGCTAATTTTCAAAGCTGGCGGTGATGATGGCCGAGTAGTTATTAATAAATTAGTTTTGTGGATACCCAGAATGATATTTAACTCAGATGGTTTAAGTTATGTAATGACAAATCATATGACATCAACAAGATGGACTTATCAGCGTGAAATGATACAAGAAAGCGGAAGTACTCAACTAACAGAATCTGTATTTAGAATAATGGCCGGAGTCAAAAGTCCCAAACACGTTTTTGTGTATTTGCAAAGGGCTGACAAAAGTTCTTCTCAAACACAAAATCCTCACCTTTTAGATACTTTTAAACTAAATGCTGCTGATGCTAATTGCTATTTACAATCAGCTAGATTGGAAGTCGGAAATGGAGTTTATTATCCAGAAACTGAATACAGTTATGCTAATAGCATAAGAATATTCAGAGACGTTATTAATTATTCTTACAAACAAAATGATAAAAACACCGGAACTTTACTCAATGTGGGTAATTTTAAAAATCTCTTCGGAATGATATATTTCGATTTGAGTTACAAGGAAAATGAAGTCAGTGTTGATCCAAAACAACTAAGTTTGAGATATAAACTAAACAACGTTCCTACCGCTAGATATAAAGTTTATGCTCTGGTTCTCTATGAAGTAGATGTAGTTATTGATACTGTCGGAAATGAATTGGTAATAGTTTAATCTAACTTATAATATATATGACTTACGTAAATTATTCAGTAAATTTAACAGATGGACAAAAACAGAGTTTAGCGAAGGCTTATGAAAACAAAAGTGAATTAACACTCAGGTTAAAAAATAATCAACTAACTGGGAATTTTCCTTTGCTGCTAACAGCAACTCAAATTAACAATATTAACAAAGCTAAATCTGATGGACGGGGTTTAGATATAAGTATATCAAAATCACAAATGAGGTCTCAGTCCAAGAATGGTGGATTTTTAGGCGCATTAGCTGGTTTGTTAACTAAAACAATTTTACCAACAGTTGCTAAATTTGCTCCAAAGATATTAGGGCCTTTAGCAACAGGGGCACTTAGTGGTCTGGCAAGTACTGGAATTGGTAAAATATTTGGAAATGGAATGGTAACTGTTCCTGCTGATAAAAAACAAACACTTCTGAAATCAAATAAATTAACAGCTGCACAAAAAAGCAAATTAGCAAAGTCAAAAGGTTCCTGCACCATTAAACTAACACAAAAACAACTGCAAGACGTACTGGCATGTGCTTCTAGTAACAAAACGGTAACTGCACTCAGTGATAAAAAGCAGCAAGAGGTAACGGCAACTGTTCCTAGTGATAAAAAACAAACACTTCTAAAATCAAAGAAATTAACAGCTGCGCAAAGAAAGAAGATAGCAAAGTCAAAAGGCCGCTGCCCTGTTAAACTAACTAAAAAACAACAGCAGGACGGAGGATTTCTTGGAATGCTTGCATCATTAGGAATTCCATTGATTGGATCTCTTATTAGTGGTTTAACTGGAAAAGGTTTGCAAGTAGATAGAAGAGGATATGGTTTACAAATAGACTCACAAATAAGACCATACAGAAGTATCCCATTCATAAAAAAAAAAAAAAATTAAAAATAAACCTATCTCTAACTTAGATATAACAAAATGGGTTAAGCAGCTAGGCATACAGAACTTCAGGGGAGTGTTTAGCAAGAATAAATTACCAACAAAACAAAATAAAAAAGAATGTGGCATTATTAATCTGGATGATTATATTGGACCTGGCACACACTGGACTTGTTACTATGATAATTATTACTTCGATCCGTTTGGCTTGAGCCCGCCAAAAGAAGTTTTAGCGCACATGCCTAATATAAAATACAACACCATTCAATACCAAGATAAAACAAGTGTTCTGTGTGGATATTTCTGCCTATTCTTCATTAAAAAGTTACAAGAAGAAAATAGTACGTATGATATTCTTTACAAATTATTAAAACCGTCCAAACCAATAGAAAATGAAAACATTATAAAATCATATTTTGTAAACGAAATTTAATCTTATCATATTATATATGAGTTACTGTATTAAAGAAAAGATGATTACTGAAAATATTAATCCTCAGTATGTTTTAGCAAAAAATGGTAGAAAAATGTTAAGAGCAACTTGCGCGTCTTGTGGTATTACTAAAACAAAGTTTGTTAAAAACACAGAAGGTGGAAATATTGATATTCATAAAGCTTTGCTCCCTTTGCTACCCAAATAAGGGCTAACACTTCCTGGTTATAAATATTGCGGTCCTGGTAATCCACTTGATAGCGGAGAACCGGTAAATGAATTAGATACTGTTTGTAAAGATCATGAGTATTACTATGACGAAAATCCTAGTAATAAATCAACGTGCGATAAAAACATGCTTGCTGGTTTAAAATCTAGTAAGTCTAAAACTATTGGAGAAAAGATTGCTAAAAATTTGATAGTAAAACCAGTTATTAGTACTAAATACAAACTTGGTCTTGGAAACTCAAAAAACTAAAAAAGGCGTTGAAATTGACTGACAAGTTAGCAGATGAACTTCATAAGCCTATACGAAGAAAGTTCACTCAACGCCGTCTGATTGTTAATGAAATTGATAAAATATGGTCTGCTGATTTGGTTGATATGCAATCGTTTTCAAAGTATAATAAAGGTACTAAATATTTGCTTACTGTTATTGATTTATTTAGTAAATTTGCTTGGGCTATACCCGTTCCAAATAAAACTGGTTTAGAAATTACTAAAGCGTTCCAACAAATAATGAGTACAGGAAGACAGTGTAAATTGTTGTGGGTTGATCAAGGTGTGGAATTTTACAACAAAACGTTTAAGCAATTTTTTGATGATAATAATATCGAAATGTATCACACGTTTAATTTTGGAAAAGCTGTAGTAATTGAACGATTTAACAGAACATTAAAAGAAAAGATGTGGAAATATTTTACAGCTAACAATACAAATACGTATTTAGACGTGCTTCAGGCGATGGTTGATAAGTATAATAATACAAAACATCGGAGTATTAAAATGACAAGTGATGACAAAAATAAAGGAAAAGTGTATTTCAACTTGTATGGAAAGATGAGAAGTAATCAAATTAAGCCAAAGTTTAAAATAGGGGATAATGTTAGAATCAGCAAATATAAAAGAACGTTTGAGAAAGGCTATACTCCAAATTGAACTGAAGAAATATTTGTTGTGGATGAAATTCAAAACACAAATCCTGTGACATACAAAATAAAAGATTTAAACAACGAAAACATTGACGGAAGCTTTTATGAATTAGAAATGATAAAAGCAAAGCAAGAAATATTCAGGATTGAAAAAGTAATACGACGTGATCACAAAAAGAAACAAGCGTTGATTAAATGGAAGGGTTATGATAATAACTTTAATAGTTGGGTCTCATTTAAGGATATTGAAAATATTAAATAAGGGCTTAAAAATAATAACATATAATATTATTATATAATGGGACAAGAAAGATTAAAAAAGGTTTGCAAAAAACTTAACAATTTAAAAGATAAATATAGAAGAGAATTGATGAGAGGCAGGCAGCTCCAAGTAGAATATGAAGTAGTTCGTGATGATTTTATGGACACTAAAAAAAGACGATTGCTGGTTGAAATGGATAATTATGAACGCGAGCTGAATAGTAACAGAGAAGAGCTTCTTGAACTGAAATATAAAATAGCAAATTGTAGGAAAATAAAATACTCCATGGTAAAAAGTGATATGCAGAGCGATGATGAAGACTACTGCCCGGTTCCGTCTGATTTTGCTTGACGAGTCGCAAATGTTATTGAAAAACTTCGCCGAAAGTAGACATAAAATAAAAGTATTGCGCTCTCCTAACGAGTTGCAAATGTTATGTTATTAAAATGGCAAACCGGATTGATTAGTAGTGAAGAAAGGGGGTGGTGGGGGGGGGGGGGGGGGGGGGGTATGGGATGGAGTTTTCCAGAGCGGGGTTGCTTGAGAAAACTGTTGAAATATGTTGGTGTTGATTTAGGTGTGACTTACATTTAGATCTTAGTGGTACAAATGAGAGTTACGCTTGAGTACCCCCCTTCCAGGAAAACTGCGCTGGTACACCCCCCCCCCCCCTTTCTATACTACTAATATCATGCTGTCATTTGTTTTTTGAATCATTAAGGGACTGTCGCTTGATACAGAGGATAGGGCGTAAAGTAAAATTTTCAAAGTGTCCAGTTTCTTTTGCAACTGAGTATACTTGTAACCAAATCTGGAGAAACATTTTTTTTCAAAGTTAAAATACGACAGAGATATAATATGTGGCCTTCCTAAATTTATTAATTATATTATAAAGCTAACATAGGGAAGAAAGAAATAATATGTCATCTTGTTTTATATCTCAAAATCGTGTCATGGCAAACACATCAAACTATTTTAATTCGACAGATGTCAATTTAACGAACGTTCAAATTAAAAAGGCAGTTACTTTATATGAATATTTCGTGCCTATCTTGTGAAGATCGGGAATTCCAAGACGAGGTATACTTATTTTTATCGGAGGTTCTGCCTAGGGTTCCGATTACAATAATTATTCCGAGGGTTGGAATTTCCCTATATGAACCTTATACCCATGATTGATTCTTTTTCTTGCATATATCATTTAAAGCATGAGCATTGACGTTGCCAACTACTAACGTTTTGCATGTTTATTTACACAATGACGTCATGCATGTGTCATTGTTGATATCAGCACGCGACTTTTATCTTCCCCCATGTGTAAGATGAGGCTTTCCATTAACCATGACCTTATTCGGTATGCAAGAAAAGTTGTTACAACGAAATATCAATTGAAAAGAAATCTCATATTAGTGTAACACATGAACAGAAATCTCGTATTAGTGTAACAAGAAAACGGTAGTAGAAAACTAGGTAAACATAATATAATTGACCTTGTCTTTTATGGCATGTCAAACGTTGCATTATTAGATGTTTTATATTTATGTTCAATATCGTTTCATTTATATTGTATATTTTCTTATTTGTATTCTATAATTGTCAATTTGTATTGTATATTTTTCATTTGTATTCTATAATTGTCAATTTGTATTGTATATTTTTCATTTGTATTCTATAATTGTCAATTTGTATTGCATATTTTTCATTTGTATTTTATAATTGTCTATTTGTATTGTATATTTTGCATTTATATTGTAAAAATTATAATTTATATTCTATCTGTTACATTTGTGTTCTATAACTTCTACATTTGTATCCGATATAACTTGAATCACGGGATTTGTTTATTTACTTTGTAACGAAGAATTTCATTGGACAATGCAAACCGTCAAGGCCGCGCCCTGTAAACGGGTGATACTATTCCCCGGTTACTCCCTGTTAAAACCCGGTTGAAAAGGGGTGGCACATGTGATGAGTGTGTTGATGTTTCAGATGTTTTAATGACATATATGTCTTATATATGTATTCATTTTTCCATAATCACTAAAAAAAATGTTGAAAAAAAGAAGAAAGTAGTTTAGTTAAGTGTTGAATATTGGTGTTTTTTCACAATAATTTGACTGGTTTCGGCAATTCGGAGACAGTTAAAGGATAACAATGCCTTAATAGTTCATTTTGGTAGACCTTAACATTTGGAATTAATTTTTGTGCACTTGTCATATCGAATTTATTAAATACATCATAGACATAAAATACATTTACGTCTTAATACGTCATATTTTTTAATTTAATAGCTATTCACACATTTTATCTAGGTATCTGGTGGGATAACTGAGAAATATTTTAATGGGCAGGTATTAGGAGTTTCTAGGATACATAATGATTTTTATGATTTCTTCCAAGGACTCCAAGAGTAACTAACAGTATGTGAAGAGAAAGAAGCCTTTGCCAATTTTAATGACATTGAATACTGTCTAGACGCATTAAGAGGTGCTGTGAACACATTGGCATATATTGAATCTCATTCATCGTTTCAAGAACATTCCACATCAGATTTGTTACAATCAATTCAAAGTATTTTAGAATGTTTTACAGTTTTAAAGAAAACCTGGGATAACATCCATATCCCCTTTATTTCTAGCAGTGTTACAGCTGTTGTAATAGGGGCTGGCGAGCTATCGAGATCAGGACATGTAGGTAGACCTAGAGCATACATAAACTATGAACAAATAGCCTATTTATTGAAACATGGTTTCAAGTTAACCCAAATAGCAAACATTTTTTTGGTGAACGGAACAACTTTATGGAGGAGATTTAAGCAGTAGAATTTAATTTTAACAGATACACAGATATCAGTGATGAAGAGTTAATGACCATCATGAAAACCATACATCAGCATCACCCGCATACAGGAGTTTCCTTGATGATAGGACATTTACGGTCTCATGGCATTATTTTCCAGCAAAGAAGAGTTCGGACCATTTTAAGAACTATTGATCCTGCAAATTCAGCACTAAGGTGGGGTTTAGTTACATTAAGGAGATCTTACAGTGTTCCCAGTCCAAATTCTCTATGGCACATCGATGACCATCATAAACTCATAAGATGGAAAATTGTTACTCATGGTGGTATCGATGGGTTTAGTAGACTTGTAGTTTTTCTTAAATGCTCAAATAACAACTTAGCCGCTACTGTGCTAGATTTATTTCTAGAAGCTGTAGAGAAATTTTCTTTACCATCCAGAGTGAGAGGAAATAAAGGATCTGAAAATGGTTGCGTTGCAAGGTATATGGAACAACAACGGGGACCAAACCGTGGCAGCTTTATTTCTGGAAGATCAGTCCATAATTGTCGCATCGAGCGATTGTTGCGCGATGTATTTTATTATGTGATTCAAACATTCTACTCTTTGTTTTATTACAAAAGAGTATAGATGAGTTGAATATTGACAATGACATAGACATATTTTGCCTTCATTATGTATTTATACCTCGGATTAATGCTGCCCTAACTGAATTCCAAGAGGCTTATAATAACCATAGCATGCGTACTGAGCACAACTGGAGTCCCTATAAGATGTGGATTAATGGAATGATTTGTAGGGATAGGCAAAATTCTGTGACAACTTACATGCATGACATGCATAATGAAATACAACTCTCCAATGTGGATTTAATGACATATGGAATGGATCCTAATGAAGCTTCAGAAGTTGAATCATCTGATAAGGAAATACCTGTAGAAACAAATCTCACGCCTTCCTTGTCATCGGACATAGTTGACAGATTAACATTAGTTGACCCACTTGATATCAGTGATGAACTTGGAGTAGACTTATTCAAAAAGGCCAAAGAAATTTTATATTATTCTTTGCAAAATAGGTATACAGAGCTTTAAATTAACCCTTTACTCGGAGTTAAGGTCTTGAGTCATACTGCGATGTTTAGTGAAAGCCAGTCTGGAGTTATAAGACTATCATACTGCGCTGTTTAGTGAAAGCTGGGGTCTGGAGTTATAAGACTGTATCATACTGCGATGTTTAATGAAAGCCAGTCTGGAGTTATAAGACTATCATACTGCGATGTTTAGTGAAAGCTGGGTCTGGAGTTATAAGACTGTATCATACTGCGATGTTTAGTGAAAGCCAAGTCTGGGGTAACCCGTTATAAGACTGTATCATACTGCGATGTTTAGTGAAAGCCGGCTCTGGGATTATAAGACTGTATCATACTGCGATGTTTAGTGAAAGACGGGTCTAGGGTTATAAGACTATCATCCTGCGATGTTTAGTGAAAGTCGGGTCTGGGGTTATAAGACTGTATCATACTGCGATGTTTAGTGAAAGCCGGGTCTGGGATTATAAGACTGTATCATACTGCGATGTTTAGAGAAAGTTAGGTCTGGAGTTATAAGACTGTATCATACTGCGATGTTTAGTGAAAGTCGGAACTGGGGTTATAAGACTGTATCATACTGCGATGTTTAGTGAAAGCCGGGTCTGGGTTTACAAGACTGTATCATACTGCAATGTTTAGTAAAAGCCGGGTCTGGGGTTATAAGACTGTATCATACTGCGATGTTTAGTGAAAGCCGGGTCTGGAGTTATAAGACTGTATCATACTGCGATGTTTAGTGAAAGCCGGGTCTATGATTATAAGACTGTATCAGTGTAAGAGTTGATTAAAACTAGATGGGTGCTCTCTGGAGCACGTGTGTCGCCTTCTGGGGCCTTGTCAATTAAAAAATAAATTTAAAAAATGTGACCTTCAGTGTGACCTTGACCTTTATATTTTAGTATGGTCATGTAGATGTTGTCATACATTGAAAGTTTGATGAAGAAATATAAAGAAATATAAAGAAATGAGAAAGTTATAGTCAATGTTAAGTTTTCATGAAGAAAAAAAAAAGTATTTAACCCATATAATGACCTTCAGTGTGACCTTGACCTTTATATTTTAGTATGGTCATGTGGATTTTGTCATGGTGAGTATATACTGAAAGTCTGATGAAGAAATGAGAAAGTATAAGCCAACGTTAAGTTTCCGTGAAGAAAAAATGACTATTTAACCCATATATTGATCTTCAGTGTGACCTTGACCTTTATAGTTTAGCATGGTCATGTGGATGTTGTCATGATGAGTATACATTAAAAGTTTGATGAAGAAATATCCAGAAATGAGGAAGTTATAGCCAATGTTAAGTTTTCGTGAAGAAAAAAATTAATATTTAACCCATATAATGACCCTCAGTGTGACCTTGACCTTTATATTTTAGTATGGTCATGTGGATGTTGACATGATTGTATATTGAAAGTTTGATGAAGAAATATAAAGAAATGAGAAAGTTATAGCCAATGTTAAGTTTTCATGACGTCTCGCTTTTCTTCAACACAAAAAGTCAATGAAGAAGTTAAGTTAAATCTTTACTCCATAGATATACAATAGGACTAGATGCCCAAGGGCAACATGATGTCGAGCCCCCCCCCCCCCACTCCGCCCCCCCACCCCCCCCCCCCCTCCCCATATAAGTCAATGAAGAAGTTAAGTTAAATCTTTACTCCATAGATATAGTTATTTGGGAATCCCTCCATGCACGAGGAAGTTACTGTACAGTATAAGAGAACATTTTATGATTTATTTTTTATTGACTTTCAACAGTATGAACTTTATTCCAATAGCTTGGAGTAATAGTTTATAACTTTAAATCTAGTATAATAATAATAATAGGAGTAGTACGAGAATTTTTAAAACAAGAGCATCAAGAATTGCAGGGCAATCCATAGTCCCCCACCGGCCCAGACAAACATTTCCAGGCATTTTCTATGATGGAGGTCAAAGATCAAGGTATTTTGTTTCGCGACACACCGCTATCCCAAGATGTATTCACATACCAAGTTTGGTATCTCTAAGTGTTATAGTATTGAAAATACGGTCCGGACAAGCATTTTCTATGACAGAGGTCACCGGTCAAGGTCACAATGACATTATTTGGTACGCGACACATCCGCTATCCCAAGATGTATTGACATACCAAGTTTGGTATCTCTAAGTGTTATAGTATTGAAAATACGGTCCGGACAACCATTTTCTATGACAGAGGTAACAGGTCAAGGTCACAATTACCTTATTTTGGTATGCGACACCGCCATCCCAAGATGTATTTACATACCAAGTTTGGTATCTCTTAAGTGTTATAATATTGAAAATACAGTCCGGACAAGCATTTTCTATGACAGAGGTCACAGTGACCTTATTTTGGTATGCGACACCGCTATCCGAAGATGTATCCACATACCAAGTTTTGTCCTTTAGCAAACATTACTATACACATTAATATGAAACTGGACCCTGGGTTTGCGCTTTACTCATTTGATATACTCAAATGCCAAATTAAAAAATGTTGCCTTATATAAGGCTCAAACCCTGAACCTGTGGTTCAGTAGACACATAATAGACGACGCTCTAACTGACTGACTTTATATCCAAATTTTATCATTTCGATTTTGGTACCATTGTAAATTGATTTATATCCAAAATTTAGAAATGCTTACTTAATCCAGCTCTTTGTCAAAACATCTCCCACCAGGATTTGAACCTGGGTCTTCCACCCAAAGGGTAGACGTGTTTACCGATTACACCATAGAAGTGTTATATGTTCGTACTGAGAGCATGGACTTGCAGTATAAAACAGAACTGCCATATTTCCCATAAAAAACCATTATACCACATTTGTCAAGGTGTTTTAATTGACAAGGCAAAATATTATTTTGACAAAAAAATGGGTAACAATAATATCTTTATTTTCAAAACCACTTATTGTATTGAGGTCTATGTCAGAGTACACGGGCCTGCAATATAATGATATACGGTCTATATCAGAGTCCACGAGCCTCTAAGATAATAATATGAGGTCTATGTCAGAGTTGATATGAGGACTATGTCAGAGTCCACGGGTCTCCAATATAATGATATACGGACTATGTCGGAGTCCACGGGCCTCTAGGATAATGATATAAGGACTATGTCGGAGTCCACGGGCCTCTAAGATAATAATATGAGGTATATGTCAGAGTCCACGGGTCTCCAATATAATGATATATGGACTATGTCTGAGTTCACGGGCCTCTAGGATAATGATATAAGGACTATGTGGGAGTCCACGGGCCTTTAAGATAATAATATGAGGTCTATATAAGAGTTGATATGATGACCATGTCAGAGTCCACGGGCCTCCAATATAATGATATAAGGACTATGTCGGAGTCCACGGGCCTCTAAGATAATGATATGAGGACTACGTCAGAGTCCACGGGCCTCCAATATAATGATATAAGGACTATGTCGGAGTCCACGGGCCTCTAGGATAATGATATAAGGACTATGTCGGAGTCCACGGGCCTCCAAGATAATGATATGAGGACTATGTCAGAGTCCACGGGTCTCCAATATAATGATATAATGACTATGTCGGAGTCCACGGGCCTCTAAGATAATGATATAAGGACTATGTCGGAGTCCACGGGCCTTTAAGATAATAATATAAGGACTATGTCGGAGTTCACGGGCCTCTAGGATAATGATATGAGGAGTAGTATGTCAGAGTCCACGGGCCCCCAACCTAATGATATAAAGACTTTAAGATAATGCTATGAGGGCTATGTCAGAGTCCACGTACTTCTAAGATAATGATATAAGGACTATGTCGGAGTCCACGGGCCTCTAGGATAATGATATGAGGACTATGTCAGAGTTCACGGGCCCCGAATCTAATGATATAAAGACTTTGTATGAGTCCACGGGCCTCCAATATAATGATATAAGGACTATGTTGGAGTCCACGGGCCTCTAAGAAAATACTATGAGGACTATTCAGAGTCCAAAGGCCTCTAAGTGAATGCTACGAAGTCTTGATGTCAGAGCCCATGGGGCTCTAAGTTAATGATATAAGGACTATATGGAAGTACACGTGCCTCTAAGATAATATGAGGTCTATGTCACTCAGAGTCCATAGGCCTCCAATATAATGATATAAGGACTATGTCGGATGGGAGTCAGTTCACGGGCCTCTAAAATAATGCTATGAGGACTATGTTTGAGTCTAAGGGCCTCCAATATAATGATATAAGGAACATGTCGGAGTCCACGGGCCTCTAAGATAATGCTATGAGGACTATGTCAGAGTCCACAGGCCTCCAACATAATGATATAAAGACTAAGTTGGAGTCCATAAGCCTCTTAGATAATGATATGAGATCAATGTCAGCCAACGGGTCTAGCGTGGCGCAGTCAGTAGCGCGGCGGATTTGTAACCAGAGGCCGAGGGTTCAATCCTCCTTAGTGCCCCGGAGTTTCCTTGGTGTGTTCTTGGGCAAGACAATTTCCCTTCCCGTGTATAGGTCTATCATCCGAGCACGTTAAAACACCATAGAAATTTATTTGATAACAACTGTAGGGCCAGTTCCCGGATTCCTATGTATCCTTTCCCTTTCTCTGGGGTTGCTCTTAATAACCTATACTGCATTGATGAGCCATTAAACAACATTTTGATTTACTTCTTAGGCTTATATAATGATATAATGACTATGTTAAGAGTCCACGGTCTTTCAAATAATGATATGAGGGAGAATCTGGTCCACAGGTCTCACCCCACACCCCACCACTCCACAATAACTGAAATGTTCATAAAAAAAAGAGTATGATAATAAACCTTTGGAAACGGCCGAGCACGACACATACGAAATATTGCAGTCTCGGTTTAAATGAGACTGTTCATGAGTGGTAGTGAAATATGCTAGCTACCGCTCACGCCCTCTAGCCCCGGGTTGAGCAGAACTCAATATTCATAAAATCAACAGCACAAAATTTTAACCATCCCGAAGATGGCATGCATATGGCGGTGGACATGGAGTTATCCTTCTTTAACGTATTCCCCATGTCGTACGGCGTATGGTCCCAGTATCTAACACCGAAAATATCCACTTGCCTGTCGCCATGACCAGGTCACTTGTAATGGAATGTGGTATTTTTCATGGCTGCATCTCAAACTAGTTTCTCAGAATCACGGGGCACTATGTACATTCTAATGTTTGTAGTATGAAACAAAAAGGAGCAAAACAACTTGGTGCGAAATGATGAATTTACTAGGCTTAATGATTTGAACAGCAAACATATTTGTAAATATGTAAAGCAGTTTCATAGATCAGGCTTTTCTTAACCAGTTTAAACTGATAAACTTACCAATAAACTGATTCAAATCTCCTGGAAATATATTATAGGTTTAGAAAGTTACACATAAATCTAACTAATTACATCTATCGGCAGAAAACAAAATGGCTTCTATTATGCGCAGAAAAGGAATGACGTCATCCCAATATAAAAAAAAATCACGGGCAAAACAGAATGGAATAGAATAATAAAAACACGGTACTTTAGACAACGATAATGGTACTAAGAGTAAGCCGCATATGTGCACCGGTGTTGAAAATGACGATCCACTGACATTTAATCCCACTCACGTAATGTGTTTTTTGTATGGTATTTTACGTAACCCACTTTTCCTGGGCAGTACTGTACATCTCCCGCCATCCGTAAGAATTGACACTTCCTCAGCTCCCAGTGGGATTCGAACCCGCAGCGGTGAGAGGCGAAGGTTTACAACGCAACGTCGTTAACCATTCGGCCATGGAGACGCTCTCACGTAATGGTACTGTACACCTCCCACCATCGTAAGAAACGACACTACCTGAGTTACTCAGCTCCCAGTGGGACTCGAACACGCAACGTCGTTAACCATTCGGCCACGGAGACGCTCTCACGTAATGGACTCCAACCAATTCATACCCAAAAGAAGTAGCGGTTTCAACAAAACAAACTTTTTTATTTCGTGTTCCTTCATTGTTTTTTACAAAACCTAGCTTTCTTAATTATTTTTTTCTACATTTATGAAATTCCAGGACAACTTGCACAAACTCGAGGAGTTTGTTTGAAATTCTAGTACTTTTCCATGATAAAAACTACCAAAACAGATTTCCATGAGTTTTCCAGGTCAAAGGCCAAATTCCATGACTTTTCCAGACCTGTTGGAACCCTGTGCTCGAGGACATGGAATGGAAAAGCCTAGAGACCCGCCGACACAACATCCGCCTGACCATGATGTTCATCTACCTACTAGCAAATGACAGATGGACACGTAGTCAGGTCTGTCTCTTCCAAGAAAGAATCAGCAACCGGGGACTCAACAATTCTTTCTTCCCCATTCCATCAGACTGGAATGCCCAACCTACAGAGACCATCTCCTCCAGCTCACTGGATACATTCAGGCATTGCTTTCCGTCAGCATATATCCCCGGAGTGATGCCCATGTAGAGTTCCAGCCCTGTATATAGTTTTAATTTGGTTCATCCCAACGAACAAGCAGCTGTAACAAGAAGGACAACACGATCCGCAGCATGATGACCAAGAGCAAGGTTGTGTAGACCACCTGGGCATGATGACTGAGCAAGGCCTTGAGTGCCACCCAGGTCACTGGTGGCCTGGTGGCACGACCCTGTGTAAGCTTTCGCCGCCTGCCTGGGGGCACATGTGGCCTAAGGCACGGTTATGTAGCTAGTGATGTATTGATTAATCGATTATAACCGATGATCGGCTACTTGGGCATTCGATTAAGATAATCAATTATGAAGGTCTACAATCGATTAATCGGAAATGTGTATAAAATTATATTTGGAAATGAAAATGAACAAAATTCTATTGAATTTTCAATTATCTGATGAATCATGCTCATTAACTTTAGCGTAGGATGAACAATAAACCAATGCAATACATAAATGAGCGATAAAAAGAAAAAATAATAAATTGTTGTTTATTACCAGGAAATACTATGTTATAATTTTCTGAAATAAGGCTGTATTAATTCTTACTATTGGCCAACAGATTATAACCGATCATAAGCTGGTGGTATCCAACAGATTATAACCAATGATCGATTGTGAATTATAACCGACTGCCGATAACCGATATGTAGCCAATCCTGGTACCGCACAATACTGCCACCCTTGTCACGACCCAGTCTAAGGTATTGCCGCCTGCCTGAGGTCACCGGTGGCCAAGGGCACAGTTATGTAACCAACCCTGGTACCGCATTATGTTGACATCTTCCAACGAGGGCAATTGCAGCATGGTGACCGAAAGCAAGGCTTATAGTCTGCTGGGTCAACGATGGTAAAATGACCTAGAGGGGCAGTAGGGCTCGCAGCATGGTGACCCAAAAGAAGGCTTGTAGTCCACTGGGTCACCGATGGTATTATGACCCAGAGCAATGTTGCCCGCCTGGATCACTGGTGACAATTAGTGCATAAAATACACGTCTACGAATGGCAAGACGATTTTTTGATATCCTCCGACTAGGGTGCATCTATAAACGTCCGTATGTAAAAAAAGGCACCTAAAGTAAAGACGTAAATAAATGAGACTGGTGACAATATGGCAAGGCCTTGAGTGACACCAGTGTAAGGTATTGCCACCTGCCTGTGGTGGCCTAGGGCAACCATGGAACTGCATCCGTACTGCAGGAGGCACAGAGCACGGGTTGTACTGGCCTGGTAGGGCAAATACACGTCTGCCAACGATGTGATGTTTTTTGTATTGCCTATAATTTGGCATAATTGTCATAAAAATTCACAACCCGAATCACTTCCGCAATATTTCAATAAGTTCCCGTTCAACTAAATGGTATGAGACACTTACGTGACCATCAAAAATGTGTTTATTTCTTACCTTAGGCTTAGCGTGAAGTCGCGTTAACATATGACTGTTTACAGGGCGCGGCCATATTGAATTTGAAATTTGCTCTGTCCAATGAAATCCTTCGTAACAAAGTAAATAAACAAATCCCGTGATTCAAATTATATCGACTATAAATGTAGAAATTATAGAACACAAATGTAGCAGATAGAATATAAATGATAATGTTTACAATATAAATGCAATATATACAATATAAATAGACAATTATCGAATGCAAATGAAATATATACAATACAAATTGACAATTAAAGAATACAAATGAAAAATATACAATACAAATTGACAATATAGAATACAAATGAGAAAATATACAATATAAATGAAACCATATTGAATATAAATATAAAAATATCGAATAATGCAACGTTTGACATGCCATAGTCTTTTTAATAGCATATATTTGTCTAAATACACTACAAGCGTGTTTATTTCACATGCCTGACTATCAGAAAATAAATCACACAACCGTTTCTTGACGGAGATTAGAAATAGATGTTTTGTTATTTATTTTCTCACCAAGACATTAATTGATATATGCACGTCATCACTTGCGGCATTTCTATCAGTAGACTGTACTAAAAGACGCAATAAATAATGCTTAAACAAATGGGAATTTAATTAAGGCTTTAAACGTAATTTTAGACCAGAAATTAAAACATTGCTATGACGTCATTCCTTTGTTGTTTCTGTATAGTATATAGCATATTCTACTACACGCTAGAAATGTTACCTGTTATCGTCCAATATTTCCTACACAGCTGTCCAATATTATTTAGAATGGACAGTAACTGTCCAATATTTTTTAAAACATTGGACAGTCCATTCTTAAAACAATGTACACTTGTGTAGAAAATAGTAGACAGTTACATGTAAGATTTCGTGTGTGTAGAACAATATGCTAAATACTGTAAAGAAACAACAAAGGATGCCGTTATAGCAATGTTTTCAATAAAGTCTGAAAACGCAACCTAAGCTTAATATATTTGTGTGGTTCAAGTTAATTTCATGTTCCTCAGCGAGAAGTGGAAACTGCCTCGCGTAATTGCCTATAACCTACTGGTAATTACAAAATGACATATTTTCGATTGCAAACCTAAGAAGTTTGATACGGATATGGAAGCGACCATTTTGAGAGCTATGACATCACGTTTCTAAACGACCATGTATGGAATATTTATAAACATGAACAATTATTGATTTATATGGTAAAAATGACAGCAACTGTATAAAAAATGTGTAATACTTTATGGCAATACTTCGTTATATGACAATAAACAACAATGCATTTATTTGCAGTGAGGTACTTTATTTTAAATAATATTGATCAATATTCCATGAATGGTAATATGGAACAATGACGTCATAGTGTTAAAGCATGGCGGCTTCCTATTGTTTTATTTTAGAACAACATGTAGATACGGAGATGCATATGCAATCAATAAAGCAATTTTAATGATTGCAGTCATCCTTGCATATGACGGGAAAATGTCTAGCTACGCGCCTTGAACTAGTTCAAAGAACGATTTTTTTCAAACCTGATACCACCGTGTTCGAATGACATATTTTCAATATGTAACTTAAGACTGTTGCTTATTTTATTTATTATATACTTTTAAATTAAATTAAAAATCCCAACGAAAGGCACTCGAGTAACACATTAGACGACAATTTTAAGAAACCAAGTTACATTTTATATGTTTTTAACGGACACTTTCAGTAAGCAAACATATAATGAGCTGAAGCAAATAACGGTCTGATTTTAATCAGTGAAGTGTAATACATGTACAATAATCCTAAAAATAATGAAACATTATATTGTAGAAAGTGTTTTTATTTAATAAAATGATATCATGATAATTTTAATATTGACTGTAGTGACAATAGCACTGTTCGGCATATAACAAATAACACAGTATCTGATATGTATTCCAGTTTGAGTTTCCGGGAATAACGAAAACGAATAGTTTACACAGGCAACCGTTGTAATTGTATCCGTACTAAAATTTAAACGGATTTCATGCTTCCAGACTGAATATTAATTTCCCTACATTTAACATCATCGGCAACGTTTGGGCTGCACTTTTTCTTCTTTAAATATGATGGCCCCGGATTAGGCGACTCCAACTTCAACGATTCCGATTGGCTTTGTATGATGCTACTTATATTTAAGAGCTGTTGGTCCGTTGTGCGTTTGTATGATCCTGCAGCATTTGAACGATGTCCGTTTTTTTTCGGATATTAATTGCTCGTTCACACCAGGGGCGTCCGTGGTCGAGTGGTTAACGTCTCTGACTTGAAATCACTTGCCCCTCACCGCTGTAGGTTCGATCCCTCAGGTGCCTATGAATCTTTATGTGAGGAAGCTATCCAGCTGGCTTGCGGAACGTCGGTGGTTCTACCCAGGTGCCCGCCCGTGCACGAAAATGCCCGGAGGGGCACCTGGGGTCTTCCTCCACCAATGGAAGCTGGAAAGTCGCCATATGACCTTAGCTGTTGGTGCGACTATAAAATCCAATTCAATCCAATCCAATCGTCCACACCAGCTATATATATTAATTGCTCGTCCACACCAGCTATATATAACCTTGTAGCAGCGGTGGCTTTTAGGGAGTGGTTAGTAAAATATCCTTTAAACCCAGCACTTTCTCACAGTTTTCTGACTGTTTGCTGTAGGAAATGGACTCCAATTGGCGAATTACTATGCCAGCATGTAGGAGTTATATTCTTTAGAGGTCGCAGGTATAGTGCGTCAGACTGTCCATCCAGCGGTCTGAAATAGTATGGTACGTATCGAAGCGAGTTAATATTTAACACATAATTTCTTAAACTTTGAACATATTGAACCTGATTTTATATGATAGATTTAAGATGTAAAATGTACAAAAAAATTATATTTTGTAGTCCTTATCGATATTTGTGCAAGTTGATTTTAAAATGACATACTCTTGTTCTGTTTGCAAAGTAACAAGAAGTATAATAAGTATAGTTAAACGGAATGCAGGCGGTCTAGAATAATAACTGATATTGTATTAATGCAACTATAATTATGTTACCCAGCTATAATTAATAGTGTATTGTGCGCATGTTCTTTTCCTGTTTCAATTCTTTAATATTGCATTTTCATTTACATATACATATATATATAGTCGTTAGATTTGGATTTGTGTTAATTGTAGTTTGCAGATATCTATGTTTATGGTTTTAGTCGCAAGTATGCAGCGGTAATTAATACTAAGACTCAGTGCTCCTTACAAATAGTTTAACTCTGAACGGCCATTCTCTGAGTTTCTCACCAGGCTTATATATCAAGTGGTCAGCCAAAAAGTGATATTAATAGAAAAATATGTATATTTTAAGAACTTCAAGGTAACCACACATTAATCAATTGACCATTCCCTGTCTGAATACAGGAAGCTGCCGAACCCCCTGGTAGCAGTTTTTGTCATATCTCTGAGAATTTCTACGAACCTAATCAATCATAGTCAATTTAGTTCCGCCGAAATATACTGGTCAGTATTTAAATATATGCAAGGGTTACAGGTCAGCAAATAGACTGGACAGATTTTCATTGGTCAAAGTGTCCACTTTACCATGACAACCACTCTGAGAAATAATCACATAAAATGGCATGTATCTACCTAAGGATCACTTGCTCCCTTATACCTCAACGTGATACATTAAAAAAAAGTTGATCTACATTCTGAATTGATTGATTTCTCAGGTAAGAAACTTTATTATTTTAACATGAATATGTATGCACTTTATCATGATTTACTATGTCTAGTTCTATTTGGAATAATGCATAGTTTCATGTGCAATTCATGCTTATGCGTTTGTCATAACCAAAATGAAGTATTCAACTTCGGTTCAATAATTCTAAGAATAAATACTAGAAATAAACGTATTGCAAGTTTAACTTAAGGTCACGATCATTGTCCGTACGACTTCTCAATTTCAATAATATTGTTTATCTACATCTGTATGTAATGTAAATTCGATGCAGGCATATAACAAGTCGATGAATAACCTATGTTCCAACTGATAACTATAAGAATATTGTTCATACAGATATACCTGTATTCTATGGATTGATTCATAAATATATTGATTGATTCATAAATATATTGTACATGTAAACATAGTTCTTCTATTAATGCGATTTGTGTATTCATGTTTAGGAACTATTGTATTTGTTAACCTAAGTATTTACACGAGTTTACTTTATTCGCATACACTTACTTTTATTATTCTGAGCGAATTAGGAGTAACATAATTGTATCTGATATTTAAGAGTACATAACATTATGCACATGTTAACCCTTATTGCATGTAACAATAACGACTTTCTCCCTTACACCTCAACGTGATACATTAAAAGAAAGTTGATCTACATTCTGAATTGATTGTTTTCTCAGGCGCTACAGAAGTGACCACCCCGAGTACCTAAGCCAAGCGAGTATAACCCCATATAGTAACACGGTCACAATTATATATTTGACTATTTCTCACTTTTTAACGCAGTTGGTTTAGGAAAATATAGCTCATTAAATTGAGTAACTGTTTGGTTTGGTATTGAAATTAAATAAAAAAAGATTTAGAAAAGCTTCCAATATTTTTACAATATATTTGCTGTCTAACTTTAGGAACACTGACCGTTTATTGCAGTTAAGTTGTTGAGAAGTAGTACAATTATAGAACAAATGAACATAAATGAAATGAAAAGAAAACATGTGTCGTCGTCTGAAATTGGTACGGGTGTGCGTGAATTTGGAATCCCGGGCAAAGTTAGTTTAATCACACGGAGTTTGGGTGAGCTTTAAATATTATTTATCTGCTTTGTTCGAGTATAGGGAATTCAATTACTAGGTAGTGTGTGTGTTTTTTTATTTCACACACGCTCAACCCTCGTTCGTGAAAATAACCACACGCCTACCATCTCGAGAAGGATTTCCCTATAATCGATCCCAGCAATTACTAATCTCTATATATAACAGTTCCCATCAGGTCCCTTCGCGTCGCTTTGCGTTTTATAAAAAGTTCCTATCTTTGTGTTGTAAAAGAAATATTTGAACATAATAGTGATATTTGTTAACACCACTTTAATAATTGGAATGAATTCCAGCAAACTGTGTTCAAAGCAAGTTTACAAGCCGATTGACAGAATGGGTTAAACTTCAAACGCATCAATATGCAATGCCTGAAAAGTTTTCACTACCGAATAACAACACTACCGAATAACAACACTACCGAATAACAACGTTTGCGGAAGTATTTATTCTCCTTTTTTATTTAGGATTTCGATATATTCGTCTACAAAATGTTTGATATATTTACAGTAAATACGCTCCGTAAAAATAGAAAGTGCTCACGTTTTGGCTATTATTTCTAAAGGCATGCCTTTGTGGGCGTACACAAACGTAAATAGAGTTTCTCTTTATTAGTGTAACCAAAGACATTTTTTTTTTCGATATATATAATTACTATATATATATATATATATATTTATTTTTCTTATTTTTTCTAACGAACAGCTTCATTTAATGTAATGATCAGCAAAGTAGCTAATAAGGCTTTTAAATTGTTCTTTTTCAAAGTAATTGACTGCCACGAAAACCTCCGTTATTAGATTAGTATTTGTCTTTTAAAAATGCGCGTGGGTCAAGAAACGATTTTATTGCAAAAGAAACAACAACGTAGACGTTCATTTCGATTTTTCTGTGTTTTAATGATTACCAGTTTAAGCCTGCTTCTCCGTATCTTAACCATAAAACCGTTATTTCATTATTATTATTTTTTGTTTGGTGTTAATATTAGCAACACAAATAGCTACCAACGAGAATATTTATAATAAAATCTCACCAACAAACAAAAACGTGAGAATATCAGCACGATTGTCCTTAAAGTTCGTCTTTCTTTAGATTTTTCAAATGGGAGAAAGAATCAAATGAAATTTTAAGTATATTTTATATAGCTGTCAGAATCATGCTAGCGACTAACACTTTGATTCGAAAGATCGGTGACGTGTTGGTTCAACTATTTCGGCGATTTTTCTAAACGTAAAGCGTAATGCGACTAATACCTGCTGAAACAGCCATCGTATTTCATTGGGAAAAAACGCAATTTTATAACCAGGCGTCCACGTTTAAGACTAATCAACGATAAGGATAAAGTAACACGTTTGGTTTTTTGGTAACGAAAAAAAATATTTGATTCATTCTTAAAATGTCTTAAAAATATCTAGCCAGCAACAACATATTCCGTAAATGGAATAGCTTAGCTATCATCGACTGACTCCGTCCCACCCCACTCCCAGATGAATAGTGGCATAGGGAACCAGACTAAACGTGGGAGGAGATATACCGTATACGGTTATCGAATACGGTTACACGTACGCACGTGACAGACAACATGTACGCACATCAGGGTGGCGAAACCACGTGACTTTTTAATGGTTTCACGGCAAAGAATTGTATACAAAACGCTCGATTTAAGTAGATGTTCGCTTTATAACTTTCTTAATTGAATTTCATTCAGATAAAGTGCGCATATTCTCCTCAAAATAATTAAAAGACCACAAAATAAAACAGTAATACTTACGTAATGTTTAATATTATGGATTTCATTTTCATATAAAAAGTTAATACATGTGTGTAATGTAACAACTGTAAAAAAAAAATACAACTAAAATTAAAAATTGAGAAAAGATAGTAAATTGTTCAATTACAGCAGTTTAAACAATGAACCAAATCTATTGTCCTTAAATTATTTTGAGGAGTATATCTCTCCGAGGTAAGTTTTTTCCTCCGCTGCAAAAGCTAATTCGACTTTTCTAGTACTCTGTGAGATTAGCACTCCCAAAGTCTTGGAAACGAAAGAAATCTATGACGGTGTACATGTTGGTATGGCTGATCTCAGAAAGGACTGAATGAACCAAATTGCCTTTTGTAGCGGAGGATAGAGCTCACATAGTAAGGGTATGTGCGCTCTGTTTGAACTATTAAGAAAGTTATGAAAAAAGAAAAGTAGAACGCCTGCGTTATATGAAGACGATTTTTATGGGTTAAATTGTGGAGGCTTTGTTCAAGTCACATACCTGTAGTCGTCGATAAAGGTAAAGGGAAGAATTAAAAGATACTGTATGAATACAGATAAGTTTTTATTTGGTCTTAGGTTTACATTGTTATACATGTTAAAGGGAACATATTCATTATTATACATGTTAAAGGGAACATATTCAGGTAATTTCAATTAAACAATTTACACCTGAGCTATTACAAAGGGAATTTCAGTGACCATGCTACAATATAATATAAAAATCATATTTACTTAAATTGTACAAGTGATTATCATATGGGCCCTATTTAGTTGTATTCAGGCTCAAAACCGCTTCGGAGTTGCCGTTAAGGCAATCAACTTTGCATTTTAAATGAATTACAAGTGATCTTATAGAAAATATTTAATTTCTTTACTTCTTTACTTCATTATAATACTCAAATATAAATGGGTGCCGAAACGTCTAGGGTAAAAAGTAAAATAGATGCCGAAATGGTTTGATGCCGAAAAGTCTAGGTGCCGATTCGTCTAGGTGTCGAAATGGTTTGGTGCCGAAACGTCCTGAATCGCTCTTGATCACACAGACGCAAAAACTTGAGAATCGTCTGCATTTATTAATAAGCATTTTTCATGTACTGATCATTGGGACCCTGCTTTAATTAGACTAATATACTATATACACAATATTTTTCGTCTAGAAAATCCTACCTGAATCGAGCGTTTTGCTTACATTTTTTGCCGTGAAGCCGATCAAAACGTCACGTGGTTACGCCACCCTGTACATAGGGCTAATACGAACGTACGTATCACATATGTTCGTGTTTATATCGTATACTAAAGTAAAAAAGAAACGCAACTCTGGAATTTGAGCTATATAACTGATATACTGCACAATTAATGTCACGCTATATTCCAGAGTAATCCCATGATGTTTCGAAAAAATGAGGTTTGTATCTAGATATAGACAAAACTGTACTGTGGTAGACTTTTTAATCACAGTACACGTTGTAACAGGAAATTCATTTATGTTTAACTTCCGCTTTGAACATTTTAGCCATTTCCGTACTGTATTTAATGTAAAAATATTGCACATTTCACATCCTTAGTTTGCTCCACCCCCACCACCCCGCTACTTAAGCCAAACGAGTATTCTGTCAATAATGATACTTTGAAGGGATAACATTCGGTGTGTTATGTGTTGTTTTATTATTATTTTCTTACAGGAAAGGTCTAATGTAGCCATGTACCATTCGATTAATGAATGAATGAATGAATGGTGTTTCACCATTCGATTAACAGCAGCATATAATATATACACTAAATATACAAGTTGCGTTTCTTTTTTCTTTATATATATATATTCATGATCAAACTATTTATAACGTAAATAGCTGTCATGTTGTGTATCGTTCTTACAAACCAGACAGATAATCATTGCTTATGTCATATCACAATTTCGTCAAGTTGATCGGAAGCAGGATAAATGAGAACTATACAGATTTGGTCGACCGTGTTTGTTATCATGGCGCCACACGTGACCTTGCGCATGCGTTGATACTGTTTGCATTTGTGTAGAACGGTCACAATAAAAAACACCGCATATCTATGAGTGTGTAAATACAAATTTATGACTTACCCATCATAAAATATTCATTCAATCCGTCTTTCTATGTATTGAGTGCATACTTTAGACTTGTTCAAGAACATTTAGTTTTATGGTTTCCAAAACGTTTGGCATCATTGCTCACGAGCGATTTAACATTACATAATAAAAGCTAGAAAATTACAGGAATATGTATCCCATAACGTCCCTTGTTAGCCGTGTCGAACACCCATTTCATAGTCTTCTGTATGTACACATGTGTAATACAACCTGGAACGACTTTGATTGGTTGACCATGAAATACATTACATATGTAACATTACACAAGTTTTTGTGAAACTGTTTTATTTATATAAATTCATCCGGAGGTATGTCCTCAACGTATTATTTACCAAGAGCTTATAATTAATAATATACGTTATACAAATCAGTTTGTATTTTTTAAAAGTCGGCATGAAACGTTCTTTTGTTAAAATATGAAACACAAACTCTTTGATACCCAACGTTGTATTTGACACGACGTAATGATGTCACATAATGTTTTGGCGTCAAATGACATGCTTTTATCTTGTTCGGCGATTCCCAAATTCTCGATTTCCAAATTCTCCTTCAATACTGATTTTATACTCAGGAAATTCTGTTATTATAATGATGTATGCATAATTACTTATAACAACCGAGGGTAATAATCATAGATGCAATTTCTTGTGGTTTTATATACTGAACAAAAAAACGTATACCACGACTTTTTAAGGTTATCATTAAACATATGAACATTGATATAATTGTTTCGGAACATATTAAGAATGTCAGGTAAGGAAGTGATATTCCAAAAATGGTGTTATTTTATTGTTTTCTAAGCGAAGTGTCAGAATTATCTCCCATATATTAAAAACAACTTATTTCATTATACAAACGTATTACTTTGAACACATGTTTGGCATTGACAAGAATTGCCGAATCTGGCATTGTTAAAAACGCTGAAATGTGTTCGCAAGCGGCTATTGTTATTCTCAAACAAAAATATTACAAATGTGCCTATATGTCTACAATGTATGAAGCAAACATAAAACCTAACTCAAAATAATGTATGAGGTCCCTCTAAATGTGCCTCAAGTTCCCTCTAAATGTTCCCCTAGATCCCTCTATAGGCGCCCTGAAATGTACGAAGCAAGCATAAAACCTAACTCAGATTAATGTATTAGGTCCCTCTAAACGTGCCCCAAAGTCACTCACTCGAAATGTGCCCAAGGGTCCCTCTAGAGGAGCTCTGCAATGTATGAAGCAAGCTTAAAACCTAACTCAGTATACTTTTTTAGATCCCTCTAAAAGTTCCCATAGGTCCCTCTAGAGGAGCTCTGCACTGTATGAAGCATGAATAAACCCTAACTCAATATAATGTATCAGGTCCATATACATGTATATGTATTTTGGGGGTTCTGCTGTAATTTTTCGGCTCACTCTGTTTCGCCTTAAATTACAGCAGAACACCCCATAATACATATATATATAACCTACCACAAAGTGCTGAAATAAATTGGGTTAGAGTTATATTCTGAGATTTTTTTAATAAAAGTTGATTTGTTATTAAATTTACACCCAAATCAACGAAAATATGATTATCAAGGATTTTTTAGGAGAGAATCATATAATTTGATTCTCCTGCATCAAATTTCTATATGTCTCAGTCTAATACATTCAACATTATATGGTTTTACTACTTCCCAATAGCTTTTCTGAGAAAGGACTACTCACCAAACACATAGAAGACTGTTATGGTATCAACAAAAATTCTTGCAGAATAGAAATGCCGCAAGAAGGTAAAAATCACATAAAATTTAAAAATCATCAAAATCAGATGCATGTGCCTTATGCCGTAACATATGCTGATTTTGAAAGTATTATAAAACCAAAATTAATTAAATTTGGAAATAAGTCTGAAATCACAAATGTACATGAAGCTTGTGGATTTGGGTACCAAGTTGTTAGATATGATGGCAAAGCTGAAGAACCTGTTATTTACAGAGGTGAAGAGGTTGTTGAAGTGTTTTTAAATCACTTAGAATGTGAGAAGAGCAACATTAACAATACATTTGCTCACCCAAAACCATTAATCGTGACGCAGCAAAATTAGGAAGATCATGAAAAAGCAACACACTGTTGGATATGCGAGAATACAATATGGAAAGGTAAAAACTGTAAAATAAGAGACCACTGTCATTTCACAGGTGAATACAGAGGTGCAGCACATAAAAACTGCAACCTAAAACTAAAAATAAAACCAGATAAAACAATCATCCCTGTTGTATTTCATAATCTCAAAGGATACGATAGTCATCTCATTATGCAAAAAATACATACAATGTCAAGTAATATTACATGCATCGCAAACAACGCTGAAAAATATATATCATTTAGCGTCGGACAACTCAGATTTTTGAATAGCTTTCAGTTTATGGCTTCGTCACTGGAAAAATTGGTTGATGCAACAGACAAATCTGATTTCAAAATTACCAAAAATCTGTTTGGAGAACAAACAAATTTACTTCTGCGGAAAGGTGTTTACCCGTAAGAATATATGGACAGTGTGGAAAGATTTAAGGAAACGCAATTACCACCTATAGAAAGGTTTTACAGTAGTCTCACAGATGAAAGTATAAGTCTCAAAGATTACGAACATGCTCAAAAAATATGGAAAGAGTTTAACTATAAAACTCTTGGAGACTATCATGATTTATATCTAAAAACTGATGTAACTCTGTTAGCAGATGTGTTTCAAACTTTTAGAAAAACATGTATGAGTGCATACAAGCTTGATGCTTTACATTACTATACAGCACCTGGATTATCATGGGATGCTTTACTTAAACATTCAAAAATAGATTTAGAACTTTTTACAGACATTGACATGCACTTATTTACAGAAAAAGGTTTGCGTGGTGGAATTAGTATGGTATCAAAACGACATGCCAAAGCAAACAATCCACATGTAGCTGATTATAACCCTAACGAGGAAAACAACTACGTAATGGATCTGGATGAAAATAATCTTTATGGGTGGGCAATGAGTCAGCCACTTCCATATTCTGGCTTTGTTTGGAAAGCCAAAAACAAGAGACGGCATTTTCTAAACCAAAACCTGGCAAAGGACAAATACTTGAAGTTGATTTGGAATATCCTAAAGAACTCCATGAAGCTCACAATGACTATCCACTTGCACCGGAAAGATTAGCAGTGAAAAAAGAATGGTTGTCTGAATACCAGACAGATTTGTTGGAAAATAATAGCATGATAAATATAGAACAACTAGTCCCCAATCTCATGGACAAAGAAAAATATGTGTTACATCACAAAAACCTGGAACTGTATTTATCTTTGGGCATGAAACTGAAGAAAATACACAGAGTATTAGAATTTAATGAAAAACCATGGATGGCATCATACATAAATCTAAACACAGAACTTAGGAAAAAAGCTAAATCAACATTTGAAAAAGATTTTTACAAACTTATGAACAACTCTGTGTTTGGCAAGACAATGGAAAATCTATGCAAGCGGACTGATATAAAACTAGTCAGAACTGACGGCTTCGAAAATGAAAAAATAAGAAGAATAGCCAAACCCAACTTTAACAGACGTATAAAGTTTTCAGATGAATTGTCAGCAATACATGTAAACAAAACAAAATTAACATTAAACAAACCAATCTATGTTGGAATGTCAGTATTAGATTTATCAAAGCACTTGATGTATGATTGGTACTATAATACCATAAAGAAAAGGTACGGAGATAACTGTACTTTATTATACACAGACACTGTTAGCTTGCTGGTAGATATCAAAACAGAAGATGTGTACAAAGACATGGCTGAAATGAAAGATGAGTATGACGTGAGTGATTATCCGCAAAACCATCCACTGCACGATGATACAAATAAAAAAGTAATAGGTAAAATGAAAGATGAATGTGCTGGTGTTCCTATAGTTGAGTATGTTGGATTAAGACCCAAGCTATATTCTATTTTGAGAGCGAATGAGCAGATTATTAAGAAAGCAAAGGGAGTAAAAAATACGTAATCAAAAAACATATCAACTTTGAGAACTACAAGGATCTATTGTTTGGCAAGAACAAATACACCCATGAAATGAATATGATACGCTCAATAAAGCATCAGATATATGGTATAACAGTAAACAAAGTAACACTGTCACCATTTTACTCAAAAAGATACATAGCACCAGACGGTATTAAAACTGATGCACATGGTTTTTATAAAAACTTATACACGCGTTTGGGTATCAGCAGGAACAATAAGTAGTTCTTCTTTGACAAATACTCTTATACCTTGCGTCACCATATAACTTTTAATCTTGTGAGTATCTACACTCCACATTGGATCAGTTGCTCTGCGTCTTCCACCTTCTTGTTCCCCGGGTTGATATAAATATCTCACACTAGCATTCATACAAATAGGATCTTCTTTTAATGTTTTTGTTTCAACAGGAGGGGGCTTTTTTGTCTCCACATTTATTGCTTTGACAACTTCTGGTAATCTTTTTACCCACTCTCTGTTGCGTTTGTGTGAATCTATTTCCTTAGTATACTGATAACCAAACAATCTTTCAGCTAATGTTCTGTTAAATCTTTCCACTACAGCTTGGTCTCTGTGTATCTCTGTTCTGCCTCGTCTGATATTTACATTATGTTTCGCCATCAACTGCGATACTGCACCCATGAATTCTCTGCCTAGGTTAACTTGTAATAACTCTGGATATTTCAGATGCCGACTGTATATATTCTCAAATGCTTTAGCAACTTCTTTACTATCCTTGGAAGTCAGTGGCTCTGCTTCTTTGTATCTACTCGCAATATCAACCACAGTCAATGCATATTTATATGTCTTGCTTCCACGGCCAAACCCCAAAGTGTCATGCGGTAAAAATAACAAATCAGCTTGATGCACTCCATTCTTAGTAGAAACATCAAACCTGGGTCTAACTATTTTCTTTGGTGCAGGTAAATAAATCTGCCACAGAGCTTGTTCTTTTAAAAATGCTAATGCCTTTTTCTCACTGACACCAGCCTCCTTTGCCAATTTTTTAACTGCTGAGTAACCTCTCCAAAATCTTTTTGGGCTGTAATAAATCTTTTTTATTTGTTTACTAAAGATTAACATTTATATAACTATAAAGAAAAAATGGAAATCACAACTGCACGATTTGATGAACTGCTCGAAGAGCAAAATCAATATAGCACAAAGAAATGGACAGACTTGGAAAAGAATAAAATATACACTATTACAGAAACAAAAGTACTGGATACTGGATATGGTCCATCCATGGTATTGACATTATTAGACAACGGGGAAGTATCGGCGCCTGGTCATCTCAAAGATAAAATAGAGAAGAGTGCTGAATCACCATATTATATTTGACCACTTGGATTGAAACCATGTATGAACAACAACAAAAATGACTTAGTCTTTCCAAAGTAATTATAGTTTTTTTGTTGTTTTTTTGATGAAATCAATTTATACGCCACAAATCCAGTTATAATGCTAACCCCTCTTTACTACCTCCGAGACCTAGGTTTTCCTTTCGTAATCTAAAATCGGGAATTCAAGAATTTCATAATAAATTTGTTTTAGTTCCTGCAGATAAAACAACTAATAATGTAATTATTGTTTGACGCCTACATTACGTCAATGTTTTATCTCTGGAACTCGGCAGCACCAATTCGTATACTCTAGTTATATATCACTCGGTGCACTACTTTCAAGGCTGGTGTAAACGATAAGCAAAATTAACTGCCTACCATGTTCTGGATTCCTAAATTACATGAAAAATCCGTATAAGGCTCGCTTTATTTCTAATTCTAGTGCCTGCAACACAACAAACATCTCCACACTTTTAACTTCTTGTCTTACTGCCGTTAAAGATCATGTTAAACTATATTGTGATAAAACTTATGAAAACTCTGGGATTAATTTATTTTGGTCTATAAAAAATTCACGAGACGTTCTTGATAAAATTTTCAATAAAGGTCAAGTTTCATCAATAAGTACTTATGACTTCGCTACACTATATACAATCTTACCACATCATCTTTTTAAAGACAAGCTAATTTCTCTTATTCAAAAAACATTCGCTAGAGAAAATACTACAATTTTGGCATGTAATAATATTAAAGCGTTTTTCACTAACGGCAGTTTAGACAATTATACTATGTGGACTTGCTATGAAGTTTGTGAAGCACTCATCTTCCTATTAGATAATATTTTCGTCAGGTATGGTACCACCGTTTATAGACAAATTGTTGGTATCCCTATGGGTACGAACTGTGCACCATTTGTCGCAGATTTGTTTTTATTTTGCTATGAAAGGGATTTCATGTTGAGTCTTTCACCAGGTACCCAGGAGGATGTTATTGAAGCTTTTAATGACACCTCTCGGTATCTGGATGACATACTGAACATTGACAACCCTTTATTTCCAACTATGGTTCATAATATTTATCCTAAAGAACTTCAGCTTAATAAAGCTAATGTATCTGATAATAACGCTTCTTTTCTTGATTTAGATCTCTCGATTGAAAATGGTGAAATAATTAGCAAAATCTATGACAAGAGAGATGATTTTAATTTTGACATTGTTAATTACCCCCACTTGGATGGGTGTCTCAACTTATTCGTTTTTCAAGAGCTTGTACTCGAGTTGAGGACTTTAATATTCGTAATATTTGTATAACTAAAAAGCTACTCAATCAGGGTTACCGTTACCATAAACTTCGTAAAACCTTTGCAAAATTTTATTATCGTAACCCTGATCTTCTTTCCAAATATAAAAGTAATTTAAGGACTCTTCTGCGACGAGGACTATCACAACCTGACTTCTATGGTGATGTGATTTATAAACTTCGTAAGATTCATGGTCATGATCACTTTCATACTATCTTTGTTAAATTTGTTAAAATGTTTATCAAAAGAGGTTATGACCCTATCATTTTGCAACGGACTGCATGATTAGTGGTGGACCCTTTTACAGTTCGCCACTATGCTTTCCTCTTTAATTATACGATGACCGGACAGGCTGCGGACCCTATGATGACGCCTACCTAAAGCCCATTGGGACGGTGGCGTTTGATGTTTGTCTATAATCTTTCCTGTCGTGCCCTTAATGGTTTATTCTCTTGTTGCTCTGACTTCTGCCAAGTCATTGAGTACCTTCATTGTGGCTTTCTAGGCTATTGTTTTTTTGTATTATATTTACACGAGCATATTTGTGTTTTACTTATATTGCCTATTGATGCTGCCTTGTTGGTTAGAGATTAAATCATGGCGGAGATTTCTTTATTTACACTGTCCTGTTTTAATGGGTTGACAGTAGGGTAAGTGTGAGGTTTGGTGCACCCTAGAACCATTTTAAACCCCCATTGGCCTACTTTGCCACTGACAGTTCCAAGGCGGTAGCCCTATTGTCAACCTTTTTTGTGTTTTGTTATGTCGTTTGCATTTTTTATCACTTTTGCCTTTTCGTTTGTCTGTTTGCGTGTTTGTTTTTGTGTTTTGTGGTTGACTGTCGTCCTTGAATGCTGCTTTCCCTGTCCGATATTTTTATCCTTCTTTGCAGCCATGCCCACCACAATAGACATAATCTCTCTATTCTGTTGATCTGGAGATGTTGAATAGAAGTCACTTAACTTAGGCTCTGGTTCCAAAAGCTACTGTTTACCAGTCATATAATAATACTGCTTCATAGCCTGGTCCACATCACCAAATGTCTGCTCTGCATGATGCTCCTTTTGCAGTTGCTTATTAATAAAATCTAATCTCTTTGTTCTTTTTTAATTCCACGCCGCCTGTGCTGCTTCCAATTGTTCTACGGCTTTGTCATGTCTTTGTCTTTCCTCATCTGAATGACTTCCCATTTTTGAAAAGAAATACTTTTAACCGCTAAACGACGGTGCGTTTGTTAATGCGCCACCTATCATCATTGCTACTGCGCTCGCCATTTTTTTATATATTTTTTTAAATTATTTCATAATATCCGCAGGAATAATACCTTGCTGAATCAACATATCCCTCGTAGCCATTGCTAACATTATATCAACGGACAGCATCCCAAAATCTCCCATTTTAAATCCACGTTAGGTGCTGGTCTTTTTAGTAGTTTTCTGCCAATCTCAGAATATCCAATAGTTAGAAGTGTTTCCACTCCAGCGTGATACATCATATTTACAATTTGTTTTCCGTCAATACTTGTTGCCATTTGTTTTATATAATTATATTTTTAAATAAATTATTAAAAATCAAACGGGTCTTTTGGTTTAACAGCAACAGGTTGTATAGCAACAGGTTGTGTAGCAGATTTCTTGTTATAGATATACAAACCCAACCCAGCAATGCCTAATAAAACCACACACGGTGGAATATAATTTTTGTATACGTTTATTTTGATTTTTTCTGGTTCCTCTTCACCTACAGTTATTTTTGTTATTTGCTTTGCATCTTGCTTTGGCTTTGCATCTTGCTTTGCATCTCTTGCTTCCTGTGCATCTACCTGAAGCAAACGCTTTGCCTTCCTTGCCGCTGCTCCCTTTTTCCCAGCCTCTATTCGTTTTGGATTTTTTACTTTTTGTTTAGCAGGTTGTGTATCAACCTCAACAGGTCTATCAACAAGTATATCAACTTCACTCTCTTGGTTATCCATCATTTATATTATCTGTATTTTTTTTTTTATTAAAATCAATATGTCTAACAGTTGTCAGTATTGCTGTAAATGGTGCTAAGCACATTCCATACCTGTAATACAACTCGCAACAAGCACTTGTTAAAGCATGATTAATAAATGGGTCTTCCTCCAAATCTTCTATCAGTTTTGGTGGATTGGTCACATTGAAATATTTTGATACTCCCATTACATACAAGTTAATACAAGAATTGCCTAAAGTCTTAGTCATACTTGCACCAAGCCGTGCTTCATATCTGCAGTAAAGTTTGTTAATTTCATCCGGGGGCATGCTAACTATATTCGTGAGTTGTATGTCTTTACCCAAATATTGACGACTACCACCGCCAGCCACTATTGTTGATAATCTTTCTTTTTTTGTTTCTTGTTGCTTTGATTCATCTGTGGAACTCTGTTCCGTGAAAACTTCCGATATGAAATCTTTTTATAGTTCTTCCGCATTCATTTTTATATTAGTAATTTTACTTTTTATTTTGAAATAAATATAAAATACAAAACAACCAACTGCAATATTCACCACGCAACTAGTTATTGTTAGTATTGTTAATATCATTGTTATTAACATTGCTATTTTTTTATCAGCATTGTTAATTTGCTGCAAGCATTGCTATTAACATTACTAATTTGCTATGAGCAATGCTATAAGCATTACTATATTCCCCGATATTTTCATTATATTTTCATGTCAGTATTGCTATTAGCATTGCTACTTTGCTGTTAGTATTACCAACAGTTAGAAAAAAATACGTAAGAAATATTATTCAACCGAATAACCAGTTGGTTGGTCAGTCCTCAAAATTAACTTGGAATATTTAGTCTTTGCCACTTATTTTTATTGTCGTTTTTTTCACAATTGCTCTACCCAGATTCTGGTATATAGTAGCGTTGGGGTCTGTTCTGCTTTTAACTTCTATTTCAAAGGCAAGACGAGCAGTACGTGGAACTACCACATCATTAGTACTTAGATTGGGAAGTCGCATATGCAGTTGCTGGTTTTGGTCTATTGTTGACGGATTATTAGTTATTACTACACTTGTGCGGATGCCATTGACAACATAATACTCTCTTAGTTTTCTATAAGGGTTGAGTTTTTTCCGTAAGTTGACATTGTTTTTATTTTTTGAATATATTTCTTAAAATTAAATAAAATAAACAATGGCTGAGTTTGACAATCCTACGTATGATGTTGATGCCTTTGTGAGTGATATGCTGCGTGATGAAGAATCAGAATGTATACAACCTGGCTCAGATTTCCAGAGACAAATTGTAAATGAAAATAACTATATTGATCATCTTCAAGGGGAAGATAAAACAGAAGAACAGCTTACACAAAAAAAGTTCTTAGTAGATCAATTCTTTACTGAAGTTAACGCTGAGATCAGCGGAATTGATTATAAAGATTTCAAAGTGGCTAATGACAAAGACGGTAGAACAATGTTATATGCAGTTTGGTTGGGGACGGATGATGTTCCACTTACCTATTATAAGGGAAATAATCCAAACGAACCAATCAAGTTTTATGCGCTGGACACTCTAAATCGAAAATATGGTGTTGACTTTGTTAAAAACACTTAAAACATTTATGATTATTTAAGTCCAACTATTAGACAGGCTCAGAGTAAGGTAGAATTAGCAGCCTTGACAAAAAAAAGAGATACTATCGCTGCAGAAAATATACCAATGCAAACTTTTGCAACAACTGAAGATGTACAGAATACAGTAGATGCTGTAAATACAAAAATACAATTGAGAGTGATTTGAGTAATATAATAGATGAAACTCATCCTAAAACGGCTGTTCAACCAGAAGGTCTAACGCTGCGAGAGATACGAGGTTTAGATAAGGTATTGCAAAGCTTTCGTGGAGAACTTAATAATAATCTCTCAAAACTCACTGAGCTTGATAAAGACATAACGAAACAAAAATAAAAATTAGAACAGGTTAGTACCCCCGGGCAGGAGGATGAGTTTCAACAGAAGCGCATAAGTGACAGAATAAAAAACTTAGAAGATGAAAGAAGTGCGCGACTTGAAGCGGCGAGTGAAAACAAAGAAGCATTACGCAGTCAAAAAAAAAACAGGATAAAAGAAACTATAAATAAGGTGTTAAAAGAAGACACAACATTGGGTGAGAGAATCAAAACCTTGTTTAGGGAGCAAGGTATTACTATTGTTAGTATCCTGACTGCATTTGGTATGATTATTGGGGTTTTAGTTGAGGCCATCATTCCTTCAACGGGTGGAGGGACAACTCCAACTCCAAAAACCTGATCCATCAAGTGTAAAAGACTGGATAAAAAAACAACTAAGTACTCTTGGTAAACTCCTTGCCAACCTAGCTGGTAAAGCTGCTGCAGCACTTCCAGGAGTTATTGGTGCGATAGTGTCATGGCTTTTATCTGCAACAGGCAAAGTTATTAATTGGCTTAGTAACAATCTATGGGCTTTGCTTGTGTTTGTTTCCGGGTTGCTGTATGTGGCAGCCAAAGAGTGGTTCAGTAAATCTCGTAAGTGAGTAATGCAGCAAGACCTATTACTATAGTACCAACAATTATAGATGTTTTGTTATCTTCGTGTTCAATCGCTATTTTTGTTATCTCTTGTTCCACGAATGGATGCTCCACACTTTTATGTATCAATGATTTATCAAAGTCAGGATGTTCCGGCAGAAATTTCTTTGTTGTGGTGCCTTGAAAAGGTTGAACAATTTTCGGTGGTACTGGTTTTACATTCACATCATTATTCAATCCTAATTCTTGCACATCGGTTGCTATTACAATTTCATATTGTAGTCTTGTATTGTTCCGATTCTTAACTCCATATCACTCGGAGACATGTACAATCCTCTCCCATAGACCAAATTTACTTTATTTCTTTCATATTTTAGAGTGTTTTCATATCTTGCAATTAGACTGGGTAAGTCAATGGGGCTGTTTATTGCGTCCACTACATTTGCCAGAAATTGTTTCTGTGCATCAAATGCCGTTCCAGTTCCAAGTATATCTGTTCTTGTTTGTGATTGTGAGCCAAGAATTGCCCAGCAGTATGTTCTTATGCTGTCATTGATGCGTTCTACTCCAGCTCTTGTAAAACCAAATGAACTATCTAGTATAAAAGTAGACCAACTAGTGTCAGCCTCAGATCCTTGTGCTATGTAGTCATTGTGGTATTTTGTATCACTCTCATAGACTGTGAAACTCATCGTTTTGTTGTCGTATGCAGAATTTATCAAAGGATGATAACCAATATTTGTCCAGTAATTATAAATTGTTCCTAGACCGTCATAATAGCTTTGTTTCTGTCTCCAGTCCGAATTTAAGTCAACGTTAAACTCCTTGCATATTCTCTCGTATGCGTTTCGGTTATATGTGTTACTAAACGCAATCCAATTTGAGTCTTGCGGCATTGCTACACTCATCGCAAATAATATTCTTCTGACTTGGTAATAGACATGAAATCGAAATGACGAACCAACCAAGGCATCAGCTTTCAGATGATTGTGAAATCAATGCCACATCCAGTTGTCGCGCACCAAATAGCAAAATTCAACTGGTTCTGCCAAAATAACATCCAGTCTGTTCCCCAGCGTTGGACTATAGCATCTGATTTGACGTAGGGGAGTTTGTATTTTTCAAAGACATTGGGGAATGATGCTTTAAAGCCTTTACCGTTTGATGTAATGACTATGTTGTGATTTATTATATCTATCACTTTTTTGCTGAAAGTACTTGAATAGTAGCGAGAATTTGGGCTATATTTGAATTCTTTAGAAATCATTTTTATTTTTTATATATATTTAAAAAAATGTTTCATACAATTTCAAACATAGACAACTCTATTAATTTACAACAGTATATCGATAATAGAGATGGAACTAAGCGCGTTGGATTAAAAAGTGTTACATACACTATCGGTTGGTATAATATTATTCACAGGGCCATAAAAAAAAAGTACCAAACCAAATATATCGTATACCAGATGGACTCTATGACTTTCAACAGTTGGCAGATATATTTGAAGCGCTGTTTATTACCCTAACCGTTGATGCGCAAAATGGTATAGCATCTTTAGAGACGTCAACAGAGATACGATTATCAAGCGGTCTTTCAAAAATGCTGGGATTCGAGGAAAGAGGGTGGGTGGTGGAAGGTACTCATACTGGAAAACAATCAATTGATTTAGCTCCTTATAAACAGCTATATGTTCATCTGGAACAAGTTAATACGAGTAGTAGTTATTTCAATGGTGCGCCAAGTACTATTATAGGGGTTATACCTGTAGTAAATAAGCAGTTTGGGGATATTGTATATACACGTTTTTATCCTGAATATCACTGCCTTTCAAATGGTGCAATTACTGAATTGAAAATAGAAATCAGAGATGAGCATGGCAACAAGATAGATAATCACGGTTTGCCTATGAGTTGCGTTTTAGAATTTATTTAAAATTATATTATTTTTTTTATAAAAGCAATGAGTATATTTGGAGCATCAAAACCTGTGTGAAAAAAAGATTTGGAGTCTTTGAAAAATAATGTTCAAGATTTACATAGGCGAGTTGTGCCTATTGTTAACCATTTCAACCTTTTGAGAGATAGAGTTGATAAATATGGGATTTTAACAATATTTGCAGAGGCTAAGGGTCCACTTGTATTAAATAGAGTACTCTCATTTGGTAATGGCGGAGCAGAAACAAATGTGGGGTATGTAATGACACGCCGTGGGTGTATTATGAGAATATGTTTAGCAACTGAACGATTAGTTGGTAACGTGTCTGTAGTAGTCTCTGTTAATGATGTTGAAAAGCCAAATTATGGTATAACGCTTCACATCATCCCACGCAAACACGATAACTTTGATAGACCTTTGGATATTAGTGCTGGTTCTGTCATTGACTTTGTATGCAAGACTGCCCACGCTACCGCTATAAATACGGTGGCGTCGGTATTAATTGAATTAATTTAATTTTTGTATTATTAAAAAAATGAAGCAACCAACAGCACCAAGTTTATATCCTGAGTTGCCAGTGGAAGACGGACTGAATTATAGATTACAAAAGATTTCAGAGATTGAACAAAAGTTAATTACAGAGCGAGACACACGCAAGTCTCTTTATAAAAAATATAAACGTGGTATTAATATCACAGATGGAATTGACACTACCTTAATATCTGCAGGTGTTATTATGGCTGGGATTGGATTTATTGTTCCAGTTTTGTTACCTTTGGAAATAGCAGCAATAGTATGTGGGACTTCAGGTGTTTGTATTAATTTTATCAGACGCAAGCTAAATTCAAAAGCTCAAAAACATTATGAAATAAAAACTTTGGCAGAGTCTAAGTTGAATAGCATAGAAAAATTGATATCAAAATCATTAAGTGATGCACAACAGATATCTGAGCAAGAGTTTAAGTTGATTTTGGACTAGTTGGATAAATATTATAGTTTGAAACAGGACACCAAAAAAAAAGCTGAAATAAGTAAAGTTCACAAAAAAGAACTAGTGGAGCAGGGAAGAAAGGAAGCAATGGCAACCTTACAAAATAGTCTAAAAAGTGTGTGATTTACTGTTGTAGTAATGTGTTTGAGTATGATCCACCACCTTTGTATTCAAGGTCGGAGAATAAAATTTTTAATTTCGTGTTTATTCGTTTATTTGGGTGTAAATTTTAATAACAAATCAACTTTTATTAAAAAATCTCAGAATATAACTCTAACCCAGCTTATTTCAGCACTTTGTGGTAGGTTATACATATATGTATTATGGGGTGTTCTGCTGTAATTTAAGGCGAAACAGAGCGAACCGAAAAATTACAGCAGAACCCCCAAAATACATATATATGGTCCCTGTAAACATGGTAAATGTGGAATAGTTTACCAGATAAGATAAATTTTATTTTAAGTCGGCAAGACACATCATATAAAAAAATGCACTCGGGAACTTTTGAACCGACTTTCACAAATAATATAACGTGTATGATTAGAGGATATTTGTTGGTTTGGAGTGAATTTAGGACTTATTTTCATCGAGAACTGAGAAAACTGATATTTCACGAGTGCTTTATTAGGTCCCTCTAAATGCATGGAAGGATCATACGAACTCTTCCATTCACCTGTTTTATTACATGATCTCCTATATATATCTTGTAAAATTTGTCAAAAAAGTGTTAAGATTTCCACGATCAGCTCCTCGAATTATTCCGTCAAAATCCAAATCAACTGCCAAACAATACTGGTGTACAGGAATCTTGATTCCATTTTGTCGTTTGCTGACAGATCAAACGTTCATAGACGCATTATATAATATGGACGTCATCAATTATCTGCACGCGGTACTATTGACCGGCAAGGTGGGCAATAGTCAAAACTATGAACCGGCAATTAATATAGGAGGTTATAGTTCATTCTATACAATTTACGCAATTTGCTCTTTCAAATGTTCGAACTCAAGAGGCCTTTATCAATGCTCGCATAACACTATGTGTCTACAACACTATATGTGTCTACTACACTATATATATCAATGCTCGCATAATACTATATGTAAACAAAGATGGCCGCTGGCAGCCATGTTTAATGTCGAACCAAAACGATTTCCGACAAGGACAAACATCCTGTCATGCTGATCATTTTAGAAAAGTCCCATATCAATATCACATAGTTTTCAAGAAGTAGTCGCTACAAACTTGTTTTTTAAAAATCTATTTTTAGCTTTTTCGGCCATCTTGGATTTTACATCAGCATGACTTTTTGCTAGGATCAACTAGACTTCAAGGGCAACATTCCTGTAAAGTTTCATGAAAATCCATTTTGTAGTTTCAGAGGAGTAGTCGCCGCAAAAAGGTTTACGGACGGACAGACGGACGACGGACACAGCACCACGGCATAAGCTCTGCTGATCTTTGATCAGTAGAGCTAAAAACAAGAGGCCCAAGAGGGCCTGTGGACGCTCTATTGGCTAAAGATAAAGTTTTCTTGGAAGGGGTCATAACTCTTTCACAAAATCATTCAACCTGAACATGGCTATGATATATACAACTAGGCTTGGTACAGATCAGCCCTGCCAAGTTTTGCTGAACTGCAGCCAGAGGTTCAGGAGAACTAGTCCGTACAAACAGCGATTTTTTTCCTTATATAAGCGGTACCGATAAACAGACCCGTTCCCTCGAAAATATATACCATTTTTTCCAATTATTTTTTTTTCCCCAATTTCAAAAAAAAAAATCCCAATTTCGAGCACGATATCAGCAATGAAAAAAACACGAAACACGATCCTCTTCCGATATTTTTTACAAACCGGATGTTTACAGTCTATCATAACATAGACTATTTAATTGCGCATGTGTATGCCTATACGGATCTGCGTATTGACAATTGCCTCGATATTCAAGACGAAGCCGGGGTTTTTCGTTTTAATTTTAGCAAATTCTTGCAAACGTTTTGATAACCACGAATACAAAATGTAACGTTCTTTACAATATGCAACTAAACCCCTCGAAAAAAGTACGAGAGAAAAACGAAAAATCAGAAGAATTCGACCGAGAAAAACGTACACGCATAGAAGAAAGGGCGAGATTGGCTCGAATTTCGCGACAGCAAAATATTTTGTTCATACTGCGTCGAGTTCGCCACCGACGAAAAAGACAAGAAATCGTTGTTTGTTCAGGGAAGTAATAATTTTAAATTGGAATCGGTTGTTTTACATGAAAAAGGCGAACCAAAACAGAAAGTAACTTCCCATAATTCTGCGAAGCAAGCTGGTCCAGTAAAAGTATTGCTTCAAAAAGTCTTCAGACAATGAACAAACATGACGACGCATCCTCATCAACAGCTCTAGGACCAAACTGGAAACAGATTTTTTTTAAATAAATTTTAAATTGTTACAATTAGAATGGTATTTTATTCAATAATTTGTATTGACCTTTGTGTTGAATATTATATTGCCGTTCTGTCTGACTTTTGACCTGGTCTAGTGATTTTTAGTTCATCGGAACAGGCTAAGCGAAACAACGTTGTCATCCCTAACGAGGATCACACGAGAGAGTGCTGACACACTCACTGATGAACAGCAAAACCTTATTGTAGACATTTTTAAAATAAACAATAACAGAGACATTAGTTTTTAATTTAGTGTATTTTAAAATAAAAGATAACAGAACACTTGTTTGTATAGTCCTTGTTTACTTAAAGGGAATGTAGCGACACAGCCAAACAAGCTCTATTATTAAGAGTTATGGGTCACTTGGAAAACGGTCAAAGAATTATCAAAATTGGATGATAAACAAAAAATATATGACCATTTGAAGGTTGTTCTTAAACGGATATGGGAACCGCCATTTTTAGAACTGTGACGTAATAGTTCCAAATTACCACATGTGGAATATTGATAAATATCATTTGAAGCAAAGAAAATCACTGCAAATGAATCCAAAATCATTTACTGGTCATATAAATCATTGTTGCCATTATGCATACATATTTGTTTACAGTTGCTGTCATTTTCTTACTATAAATCAGTAAAGTTTCATATTTATAAATATTCCACATATGGTCATTTAGGACTATGATGTCATAGCTCTCAAAATGGCGGCTTCCATATCCGTTTGAACAAAACCTTCAAATGCTTATATCTTCTTTGTTTATCATCTGATTTTCATCATTCTTTCACCGTTTTCTAAGTTTTTCAGAACTCTCTATAATAAAGATGTTCGGCTGTGTCGCTAGATTCCCATTAAAATAATTGGTTTGTAATATTTCCCAATTTGGGCGAGTTCACAACTCGATATTTCCCAATTTGGGAGATTTCATGACGCGATTTTTCCCAATCTGATCGGACCCAAAACAGTTAGCGTATTATAACCTTTAATTGGTCGTAACTTGAACACGACAATGAAATGTTCAACTATGCTTGGTACTAATCATCCCTGCCAAGATTCGTTGAAATCCGACCATCGCATCAGGAGAGTTAATTGGGACAAAGTTTGTGAATTAAAACCTTAAAAGGGCAAAAAATCATTCAACCAGAACACGGCAATGACAGGTGTAATTAGGCTTGGTACTGATCATCCCGCCAAGATTCTTTGAGTTCATAAGAGACTAATAACAATTTCAGACTGCACACCGTTCTCGGTTAAAAACTTATATCCCAAATAAACTACAACAAAACTCTAAACAAACGCTCTTACATAATCAACAAATAATTAATCTTCAACTGAATGTCACATTTATGATATACTTTTAAGATTTAATACATAATAATTTCATGAATAAGATATAATACAGAATTAAAGATTTCCCAGCAATGCGCATATGAACGGTCTGTGTGTAAACATTTGAATGACATCACTGCGCAAAATACTTTATGTGGTGCCATTCTGGCAATGCATAGTATGTACATTTAAACCAATGTATTTTTAGAATGTTTTTCGGATTAATATTTTTTGCGTGTCATGGATAAGAAATGATCATTCTTCACTTTAGATACGTTGTACATTTATAAAAATAAATTGTAATAGTTACGTAGCAGGACGGTGCATATCAGAAGTGGACTCACTGTTGACGATGTGTATTTCATGCGCTATCTTATTAAGTACTAAACCAGACAATATTGTCTTTTCACATCTAGGATCCATGTCATTTTCTTATGTAAAAGGTGTCCAACTTGTCGGCCCTTTTCACTATATGGAGGCCAGGTTTTGTATATTGTTTCTCAAAGTAAAGTGTCTCCGTGGCCGAATGGTTAACGACGGTGCGTTGTAAACCTTTGCCTCTCACCGCTGCGGGTTCGAATCCCGCTGGGAGCTCGACTTGTAAGTGAAGAAGTGTCGATTCTTACGGATGGCGGTAGGTGTACAGTACTGGTTCTACCCAGAAAAAACATCGTCCGTCATATGTGTTGAAAATGACGTAAAACACCAACTCAAAATAAAAATATTCTATTCCATTATAATAACAACATGAACAAGCGTCCCGTTACGAAAACATAAAAATACAAAATTCATCGCATAGGCACACAAACTACACTTTAAAACACAGTACTTACAATACGTGTTTATACGACTCACTTCGTTGAATCGCTGAAACAAAATAACGCGCCCAACAGAAAATATGGCGGGAAAAGGACACCCTCCAGGAACCAGG
>JAWPHD010013511.1:0-67746 GCA_037043455.1 Cyrtodaria siliqua | reverse complement strand
GATTTCATTTAGAATGCAGTGGTATTACACAGCAATATTACCTCTGTCTGTTTCAAATTTTCTTCTAAACCCTTATGCTCTGCATGTAATCTGTTGTTTGCATTAAATGACAGCAGTAGTTGTTCTTCCTGAAAAAGGTAGACATTTAGCTATATTTATTATAAAACATACACTAGGACAGACAGTTAAAAACTATTTACGTGTAACATAAAGACACTATTTGTCTGATTCAGAATGTTTCAAAAATGATATAACAATGAAAGTCATTTCACTTAAGTAACAATTTGTTAATTGCAGTCTAGTTCTTATGCGGCAATACTCTTTGGCAGCGTACATGTACGCGTAAATGTAAGCGTAAAAAATCGATCTGGAAATATAGCATTCAAGGGCCATGTTATGTTATATTATGTCTATAGTCTTAAAAGTGTTAATGTAGGACTATAAATAATAAGAACGAACAACATGTTGTAACTAATGATCTGTAATTACGATGTTATTCATTGTGATGTAAATAGAGAACTGATCAGCAACAATCAGTGTTTCAACTGGAGTGCGTGGTCAGAGAGTGACCGTTGTAAGACGACACATGATAATACAACAACTCCTTCTGTTCATGATAAAGAATGTGTATAACAAGTTCATAGACATAAACTGATTTCCTGGCATCTAATTCATTAAAATTCGTATTCTAATGCTTCTGTCATGGTCAGTTTGGCAGCTGGTGATTAGTCTCCAGTATCGTCGGCTACGATGATCAGACTCAATTAAAACGTCATTTACACTGATGTGGATCTGACTTTATAGAGTGTCAGTTTATAATTGGTTATCTTACATCTCCAAGTGGCACACTGAGGCTGATTAATGGGCATTTAACCCAACATGTTTCCAAGCTTTAAACCCCGAGTGGCCTTTTTTGCCACTGACCGTTCCAAAGCGGTAGCCCTATTGTCAACAGGGTAAGTGTGAGGTTTGGTGCACCCTAGAACCTGGTTTAAACACCAAGCGGCCTTTTGTGCCACTGACCGTTCCAAGGCGGTAGCGCTATTGTCAACAGGGTAAGTGTGAGGTTAGGTGAACCCTAGAACCTGGGTTAAACCCTTGCGGCCTTTTTTGCCACTGACCGTTCTAAGGCGGTAGCCCTATTGTCAACCCTGTTTGTGACGTCATATTCATTTGTTCTTTATTAACGTTTTTTGGGGTTTACTGTGTTCTCCGAAAGCTTCATTTCCTGTTCGACTTTTATATTTATTGTTATTGTAGTTCCATGATGATTACAATGATTAGGTGGCCTCCTTGACCGGGTTAATGAGCATTGACCAGGAATGGGTTAACTTGAAAGTTTAGCTTAACACAATAACGTTGCTTTTAATGTGCCTGCCATATCGCGAGGTGCGTTTATGAGTCCTTTTATTTACAAAAGTGTCTTGTTTTAACACATTTGTGGCAAATGAAGAGGCATTTTCATTTTGGGGCACTTTTGGGGAAGTGAACCTTTGTTTTCACTTTGACACTGTGAGGTATATTCTTTTGTTTAAGAGGGTTTTTTCTTTTCCTACGGTAAATGGCATTATCTTCTGTTGTCCCACCCGATGAAGATCGTTCGTTATGTTTTTTAACTACGACCGCAGGTTTCCACAGTGTGTTAGACTGTTGGATTCTTACTATGTCTCCAGTTGACAAGGGGCTATGAGATGTTGCATTCCTGTCATAAAAACGTTTCCCTTTCATGTTCTTTGACATAATTTTCTCTCGAGTTTGACCTGTGTTGGGGACCCTAGGGACAAACCTTTCCTTGCCTACAGATAAAACAGAACGTAATAGTCTGTAGTTCTGACAGAGAATACCCAATATCGAAAGGGATGGCACGGTATTCAAGTAATCGGACCAGAGGATCCTTTTTATCGGCCTTTACTTTTGAGAATATTCATTAGACAGTTTGGACAGACTTTTCACTAAGTCCATTCGATTGGACATATTTTGGAGATGACGTTACATGATTAAAGTCCCATGAGGGTGAAAATTCACTAAATTCTTTGGAGCTATAGCAACGCCCACTGTCCTAGATTATAAAGTTTTGGGACACCTAAGCATAAACATGTTGATTTCATGTGATGTATTACAGTGCTGCTCTTTAAATTTGTAATATGAACAACTTCAATGTTACGACTGAAATAATCGACCATTAACAATGGAGATTCCGGTAATCTAAGATGACGCACAGGACATTATTTTCTTAGATGGGGCAAACCGTGGATAATAACTCCACCGAGGCAATTTAATTGTGAAACTTGCTCAGTTTGAGTCTTTATTTCCTCTATGTTACGATCACTCACAGGTAAGAAAGAAATATAAAAAGATCGGGCAGGGAAAGTAGCATTCAAGGAGGACAGTAAACCACAAAACATAGAAACAAACATGCATGCAGACAAACAAAAAGGCGCTCGTCTCATACAAATTATACATATTTGGCTAACAAAGAGCGTAAGGGGCTTGTGACCTCGGCTAAGGTAGGTGCGAAAACAGTAAGGTAGAGTAAGATAGCGTAAGGTAGCGTAAGGAGGCATAATGAGGCGAAAGGTGACGTAAGGTGGTATAAATCGTCCTAAGGATGTACAAATACCATTTTTTTGTGGTTTTAAACACATAAATAAACTAAAACGATTTTTAGTTGATGCATCTTGACTAAAATTAATCCATTCTTCTTCATAATATATAAATCTCACTAGCACTAGCACGAACAGAACTCTTCAAAATGTATTGAGTAGATCTACTGCAAAAAAATGGCGTGTAGTGTATGCCTCACATATAGCAATATTAGTTCAAAAGAGAATTATTAACTTATTAGTACAATGTATCACTAGATTGAAAATGAGATTTAAAGTTGCATGATGCAAAAGGCCTTGCAAATGTTCTATATACATGAATCGGTGTAAGCTCTTACTTGATCTGAAATATACTCGGTAAAAAAAGTTTTGGACATGGGTATATAAGGTCATATAAAAATAAAACTAGTGGACAGAATTTAAGTATCATTTTTAGTAACCAAGGTCCACCCGACCCGGTTAATTTGGTATCAAAAACATTAAATTCCAAACAAGATTTGATTTTAAAAAAATATCGCGAACACACAAAGGGTCTGTAAAAATGTTGCAAAGTCCATTAAAAGAAACAGTTACGGTCACATTCGAGTAACCAATAAAAAGATTATTATTTTTTCGCAATCTTTCATTGTAAACGATAATTATTGTTGATTGTTGATCTATTGTGAATCATCAACTGAGATAATAAGGGTTATGGTCGAATGTCAAGGTTCAGCGATCATTGTACGGGTTCGAACACTGCCATGGTTCAAAACTTTTTTTACAGAGTATATATACATGTTCTATATTTAAAAAAAATGTTTAATGTTTGGGAAAAAAAATGGGGTCGTAATTGAAATATACTTGTTTGCCTAAAAATATATGTTTACAACCTGTCACGTTTTAAAGGATATTATAAACAATTTTAAAGTACAGGCGATTTAGTAATAATCTATATACAAAGGACACGGGTTAAAGAAAACAGCTAATATTGCCGAATATGTAAAGTAGCTGTTTGTTTGTTTAAGTACGTATCCATGGTAATAATTGATTTATCATAATTGGATTATCTAAGAAGTTAAAACATGTAAACCTTTACGAATTAGGGATAAGTGTGATCAATATCAATTGATTTTTTAAAATGTTTGACGTTGGTGGTTATCAAACAATGATCCAGTTATGTCCAATGCTAATTAATATAAAGGGTTGTATGAACCAATCAAATGAATGCGTAAGATTTCAGTGTTTTCCCTGTATTTAAACTATTTCCATTTTTACCGCTTTTCAGTTTCTATCTTGATTGCTATAGTAACTTTCATTGTTTTGGATTTAAACGTACTTGGATTTAATATCCGAAAAAAAGTTGTGTGTGATCGCGAGTTTGAATTTTCATGATGAGGAAGATAAGATCGCGGAAGACACAATTTCCTTGTGGAACTTGTAAGAAAGAATGTCCACAAAGTTGGCTTTTGTGTGCGGTAAGTCCACTATTTTGCATACGACAGATACGAGAAGTTACGCTAATAGTATCCTAAAAACATGGCTTTTATTTGTCACTATTTTATACGAAGTAATAAGAAATGTTCAGTTCCAGTATTGGTTAACAAGTTAATTATATCTATTTTAGTAAAATCAAACTTATAAGTATATATTGGTTTTAACATGGTCCAACATTTTAAGGAATTGACCCATAATGGTTCTTAATGAGATCTTTAATAACTTTACATATATGTATTTAAACGAGGTTAACTTCTTTCTAAAACGCAAATTGACAGTATATTTCATTTCTGTGTTCTATATCTAGTGTTTTGACTAATTTGTATTCATAACGCATGTGCAGATATTCCGATTTTTATTAAATATCGCCTTAGATTATCTGACATAGACGTGTTAATAGAATAAAAGCAAGTAAGTAAGTAAGCAAAGATTAAAAATAAAAACAACTCTGGGGCTACTTACGGCGAGTCATGTTCCACTATGCTAACTGCAGAGTTGAACAGCTCTATATTGGGTAAGGTAGGGATATTTGAGAGCAGGGCATTCCAGTGAACTATTGCTCTGGGGAAATACGAATACTTATAACAGACGGCTGTCGTGCCTATTACTCTAAATTGAAGTGGGTGTAGGTGTCTAGATCGTCTGTTCTTCATTGTCATATAGTCCTAAAGTGAGATAGCTACAATACTGTTGTTGATATTGTAGCGGAGGGAGAGCCTACTATTTATACGTCGCTGGTCAAGTCTTCTCCATTTCAAGGAGTGGAGCATCTCCGTGACGCTTGAAGTCTGTCCATAGTCATGTTTTGCCCATCGAGCTGCCCTGCGTTGGACATCTTCGATCCGGTTTATTAAGCATTCATAATGGGGAGACCAGACATTGGAGCATTACTCGAGCAGCGGTCGGACTAACGTTGTAGGCCAAAGACTTAAGTGGTTCTGAGTGTTGTTTGATGTTTCTGAGAAGGAATCCCAATGTTTGATTTGTCAACGCCAAGAAAGTTTGCTGATGTTGTTGCTTTAAGTTTTGTAGTATGGAGGTAGTATGCATTGTCTATGGTCGTTTTAGACTTGGTGATTTGGATGACTTGGCATTTTGTGGGATAAAATTCCATATCCCATTTTGTTTCCCATTTTTCAAGTTTGGTTAGATCATTTTGTAGTGTTTTGGATTGTTTTTCTGAAGTGATTGTAATGTATATGGCAGTGTCATCTGAAAATAACTTAACCCCGGAATTGACATACATTGGGAGGCCATTTCTATACGCAAGAAACATAATTGGGCCGGATACGGGCCCTTATGGCACCCCAGAAGAAACAGGTATTGATGATGACTTGGATCGGCGATTTTCAGATTTCTCCTTTCATAATATTATATACTACAACATCAATAATATTCTTTTACGACGTTCCTGCAGTTCACTCACTCATACTATGTTCACCATAGATTACCACCAGACTGTATAAAGCATAATGTTAGAATTCTAAAATGAAAAAAATATATGACTTTGTTTTTAACTTAGAAGCGATTGAGTATGTCTTTAGAAAGAACAGGTATGTTTGCAATAGCAGCAAGTAATACGACTAATAAATATATCTTTTTATGTTTACATGTCTACATAAATGTAGTAACACATTGGCTATTTAACATTTTGTATTATGAAGTATCTAGACTCATTACCGCGTATCGTGTATCGCACAGCTCGTGGCATAGCACGTGGCACAGCAGGGCCAAACATCGATAATGATAATGGCCATGCCACTTAAAGACGGTGACGTCAGTCAACAATGTTAATACCGACGTCATCATATATAAGACATGGTAACATTACAATTTTTAACTGTCCATAACTTTATAAATATTTCACCGATTTCAATAAACTGCAACTCAACTTCTCCTTTCATACTCATTCGCTGTATTTGTGTTCGTTGCAATACAACGGTACAACTATCACAATCATTTTCTAACCTGAAAGTATTGGATGGTGGAGCGATTTGGGGTGGCTGAAACTATTTTTGAAATATGAAAACGTATTGAGTGTGAGAGTGGGAATGAGGGTATGGCTCTGACATTTATTTCTGTCATTTAACAAAAACTTAAAATACACATTTTTTTTATTTCAACAGTTCATGAAACTTTTCCCATGAATAAGAAAAAAATAGAAAAGAAATTCAAATATGTTTTCAACAATATATATGTCCTTGCTTGTTTAATCCTAACGTTGGATTATTGGCTTCAGTGTTGAAATAAAAGTTTGTTTTTAACATTATTAATACATTTGTCATCGAACTTGTATTTTGTCTCTTAAAAATTATGTATTACTTTTCTGCCGAAATGAATAATACACTGTAAAACCTTCGTAAACAGTTAATCAAACCACTGAGCAATGTAGTATCTCTGACCATCTCTCTACTTTTCTACATCGTAAATATTGCCATTTGTTTGCAAGAAGATAACATACTCTTCTGCCTGTGCGTAGGAACAATACCCAGTACAAAATATTCAATGATTTTAAAAATAATTTCCAAAATGTAGGTGATACTACATGCTGTACCAGCATATCTGATCCTGCTGAACAATACAGTTTAATTGCTATTGTTATGGTAATTTTAGTATGTGTAAATGAAACATTTAATACTCAAAACTTATACTAATAAATTTATTTTGTTCATATCATCATCTGGTTCCTGAAACGCGACATCTGGTTATTTATACCTAAAGTATATATATACGAACCTGTATTATGACTCCAACATCGACATTTACATACAGATATATTCCAGCTATTAGATACACGAGAACAATTAACAGCAACCATTTTATACTTAAACGCATACACGATTTTAAGTTTAGCATGTTGTTGCTAAATATTAAAAGTACAAGACTCGCACAGATAAATCTGTTCTAATGTTTAACGAGACAATATGTATTCATGAAGTACGAGGGTTGATCACAAATTGCATAGTACAAGTAACCCCGACGCTAGGCGCGTGAGATGTGTTACTTCTCACATTACTTCTCATGAAAAGACTCAATATAACCGCGTCAGCTACTTTATTCTCTTGGTTGTGTGTGTTGCTTCCAAAGGTTCTCACGTATCAGTAGTATTCAAAGGGAACAAAAAGGTGATCAATATAGAATATAATGTCAGTCCGAAGATCATAATATTCAAAATGTTATGTCAACAAATTTCTACTGAACAAATTTCTACTGCTAAACATAGCAATGAAGTGTAAATTCCATTGGAGGTCACTGTACTATGTTAAGGTGGTATCGGCAGTGTTGACGCAAATTTGACCTTAAATATTACGGGCTAATACTCGTTATTAGCCAGAGTTATTTGGAAGGACCCCACTGTTTTGTAAGCTAGATCTGCAATTGTAATGTTCTTTTAATTGCGTCTGCGCAAGCCTATACATTCTCTTCCGGCGAACAAAATATAGAGAGCAGTATGTAATTGTTCATGTTCAGTAAAATAGTGAATTTTTCCTTCCCTTTAAATCATTTTCTTTATTAGTTTGCAATAGCTTAATGATCCGATGTTGACAAGTATTCCACCATACTTTCTATTCACGATGCTTTCAAATTAATCAGATTTTTGAAAATTTGTGTTTTGTCTGGATGCTTTGTCTCGTAACGTAATCATATACGGCTTTATATTGCCATTAATTATGATAATTCTGAATTTATACTGGCAAGCTCATATAGGGTGTAAAGTTTTGTAATGCTTATTTTCACTTTGTAATTAATATGGATAACCCTTTCTTGCCTTGCAAGTAAGCGTGTTAAATACAGAGGGCCCCTGCATGTATCATGCTCTCATTTAGATGACCTGCATTGACACATTCAATCAGTGCACTTGTATGAACAAGCCGGCGTTATTGGATACTTGCCAGATTTCCGCTTACATGTAACACATTTTGATTTACCACCACTAATTACATGATAACCTCCGAGGTGAAGTCGAATGTAGTTCCTATAATAAAAAGTAATCCCTCCTTTTTTTGATGGAAATGGGCATTATAAGTAGGCGGAAACTGCCAATTTCTATTCGATTTTGTGGTTTGATGTATAAGAAGCGTATTAATAAGTTTTACTGGATCACTGATGAACATTTTCGAAATTTCGACTCTATGCTTACACTTTGTGAGCAATGAAAATAGTCAATCAATGAAAACAGCTGTACCGTCGACCTGTTTAGTAAACAAACAAGAACTTTATTTCATGTCGTGTGAGCCCATCTTTTCTGGTGATTTTTTAAGTGGAAAATTAGTTTTCTATATGAACATTACACTGCAGCATTATCCATACTTGAGTTGAATTTGCAGCAAATCATTAATATGTGACACTTTAACATTGGTGTCTGTCATGGTCTATGGGGAAAATAATTAGTGGTTTCATACCTTAAAGAGATACGTGCAGTAATTAGGATTCGCTCAGATTCGTACCTATGGACACTTTTCCGATAACAATTGGTAAAATAAGCTCAGAAATAAGTTTTCCATAGTTGTTTACGTAGGTTTTGAGTGTTTGCAATTGAACTATGTTTTTTTGGCATCAATATGTAGGGTTGCATTTTTGAAATATGTTTTCATGAATTAAATCTGCATATCCGCAGGTTTGGTGGGCATGAAACCACTAAATATTTCCCCTACCCTCCTAAACTAGGATACTGTAAAAAATGAAGATTAGTGTAAAAGGTAAAATAGTATTCCGTATCATTCAAACTCGATTTAGTAGCGTTCAGCTAGTATCGTTTTGATTTTAGCGCTAGTTTTGGCATTATTGTGCCCGTATTCGCTACTATAATCACGTATAGTACACGAATTTGGAAGCATTTGCTTAAAAAATCCATTTTGCTATGAATATCGACATAAATTGGCATATTCAACGTCCTAATTGTACCTCAAATGCATATTTTATTAATGTCCATTGACTGTTCTAAATATTTTATCTATTTAACATGGTGTATTGATAAGAAATGCCATTTGGTATGACAATACAGATAGTGTAAAAGTTAAAAAAATATCTCTGACTTTTGTCGATTTCAGACTATTGTCCTTGGTATTCGCAAGACCATATCTCGGGAAATAATCATTCGCTTTACATGAAGTAGGTGCTTTTAAGCTTGTTATGAAAATGACAACGCAAACTTTTCATTTAAGAAATATCTGAACATGTTTTCTTCTCTTATAGGTTTACCACCACTAATTACATAGTATACTCCGAGGTGTAGTCGAATGTAATTCCTATAACAAAAAGTAATCCCTTCTTTTTTGATAGAAATGGGCATTATAAGTAGGAGGAAACTGCCCATTTCTATACAATTTTGTGGTTGTATATATAAGAAGCGTATTAATAGGTTTTACTGGATTACTGATGAACACTTGTGAGCAATGAAAATAGTCAATCAATGAAAACAGCTGTACCGTTGACCCCTTTAGTAAACAAACAAGAACTTTCTTACATGTCTTGTGAGCCCACATTTTCTGGTAATTTTTCAAGTGGAAATTACACTGCTGCATTTTCCACACTTGAGTTGAATTTGCAGCAAATCATTAATAAGTGACACTTTAACATTGGTGTCTATGGGGAAAATAATGAGTGGTTTCATACCTATTGCGAGATAATGGTTTGAGGTTTAAAGGTACAGGCGCTATTGTTTTATGAAAGGCAAATTATTAAATGGCATTAGCAGTTCAAACATTGGCGATAACAATCTAGGACAAATGTAATGTGAATGTTTCATATATAACAACAATATTAACAATATTTCTCATTACCTTGCACGGTTGTACCGGTTTTCTCAAAATTACAAAACAATATCATTAATAAATAATTGAAGAAATTCATCAATTCAAAAAGAAGAAGAAAAGAAGAACATAAATCACTAAATAAATCAAATAAATAATAATACACTAATAATAAATAACTATCTAAATACATAAAAATGTATATAAGTACTCCATTGAATAAATAGTTTATGGGCAATATTTACAAAATAACAATAATAATAATAACAATAACAGTCATGATATAAGTATCTATACACATATATACTAAAAAAAGAAAAAAGAAAAAAAGAAGGAGAAGAAGAAGAAGACGACGAAAAAGAAGAAGAAGCAGAAGAAGAAGAGAAGAAAATAAAGATAAAGAAGTAAAAGAAATGCAAATACATGTTATATACATAAATAATTAACGCAGGAATAATTCATTAAATACAGACTGGACTATAAATTTAACCTGCATAAACTAATAAATACATATTTCGAGATATGGATGCTACTACCAAACCGGATAATTGGTACAGTAATGTACGTAAGTATATATACATATGTTTTGTAAGTCAGTCATTGATTCCATAGGAAGAAATATAAAAAGATCAGACAGGGAAAGAAACATTCAAGGAGGACAATAAACCACAAAACACAGAAACAAACACGCAAACAGACAAACAAGAAGGCAAAAGCAATAATAAATGCAAACGACATCACAAACACAAAAAGGGTTGACAATAGGCCTACCGCCTTGGAACGGTCAGTGGCAAAGTAGGCCACTGGGGGTTTAAACCGGTTCTAGGGTGCACCAAACCTCACACTTACCCTACTGTCATCCCATTAAAACAGGACAGTGTAATTAAAGAAATCCCCGCCATGATCTAATCTCTAACCAACAGGGCAGCATCAATAGGCAATATAAGTAAAACACAAATATGCTCGTGTAAATATAATACAAAAAAACAATAGCCTAGAAAGCCACAATGAAGGTACTCAATGACTTTGCAGAAGCCAGAGCAGTAAGAGCATAAACCATTAAGGGCACGACAAGAAAGATCATGGACAAACATCAAACGCCACCGTCCCAATGGGCTATAGGTAGGCGTCATCATAGGGTCCACAGCCTGTCCGGTCATCGTACAGTTAAAGAGGAAAGCATAGTGGCGAACTATAAAAAGGGTCCACCACCAAGCATGCAGTACGTTGCAAAATGATAGGGTCATAACCTCTTTTGATAAACTTTTTAACAAGTTTAACAAAGATAGTATGAAAGTGATCATGACCTAGAATCTTACGAAGTTTATAAATCACATCACCATAGAAGTCAGGTTGTGATAGTCCTTGTCGCAGAAGAGTCCTTAAATTACTTTTATATTTGGAAAGAAGATCAGGGTTACGATAATAAAATTTTGCAATTTTTTTACGAAGTTTATGGTAACGGTAACTCTGATTGAGTAACTTTTTAGTTATACAAAGATTACGAATATTAAAGTCCTCAACTCGAGTACAAGCTCTAGAAAAACGAATAAGTTGAGACACATATACCCCATAAGAAGTTGCTCGGGGAACATCCCCATCCAAGTGGGGATAATTAACAATGTCAAAATTAAAATCATCTCTCTTGTCATAGATTTTGCTAATTATTTTACCATTTTCAATCGAGAGATCTAAATCAAGAAAAAAAGCGTTATTATCAGATATATTAGCTTTGTTAAGCTGAAGTTCTTTAGGATAAATATAATTAACCATAGTTGGAAAGTAAGGGTTGTCAATGTTCAATATGTCATCCAGGCTGTTGGGCCATGTCCTCTTTTGTTTTAGCCTATTGAGATTTCATCTTTTGTTTAAGCCTATTCGGGCTTCTTTAAGGGTATCAGGCTTATGGGACATGCCCTCTTTTGTGAAACATGTTAAGGGCTGCCATGTATATATATTTGTTTCCGGCAGCCCGCTATTTGGATTCTCGCCCAATATTTGCCATGACAATTTAATAAGTGATCAAGCAATTTAATAAATGATAATATTTTATTTTGTGTTTGTCAAGTTGGTGCCTTCCTAATACTACGGGCTAATACTCGTTATCAGCCAGAGTTATTTGGAGGGATCCCACTGTTTTGTATGCTAGATCTGCTATTGTAATGTTCTTTTAATTGCGCACGCGCAAGCCTATACATTCCCTTCTGGCTAAAATATTATAGAAAGCGGTATGTAATTGTTCATGTTCAGTAAAATACTGAATCTTTCTCCATCCACCTCACCCTTTCTTTTCCTAGTGATGTAGTTATTTGTCATATCGATAAATAAGTTGATCCATTATCATTTACCATATTTCATCTGTTTCGTTTATGTTTTAGGCCAAACATTGTAAATCCTCCATTAAGAAAAAGGTCCTGCTGTTGTCTGAATATCATTTCAGGACCATCCGCGCTACAGAACAAGTGTGGCTTCGAAAGCGGAACGACATACCAGAGGATCCGTCAGCGGTGAGGCTCCAGAAGCGGAACGTAAGACCTGATGATGGGTGCCGGTGCGACGTCGGCACCAGAATGATATACCAGAAGTTCGATAATCGGTGCTGCTCCAGAAGCAGAACGATATACCAGAAGATCGGTGTGGCTCCGGAAGAATGGCCGTCAGCGAATCGTCAGGGAATCATTCAGTTCAGTGAAATCAAATTGAATGACAGTTAACAATTTTATAATTAGTAAATTTCAACGTAATACTGACCACTGGTCCCCGGGGTCGGGATTACAGCATGAAATACGTGCGGCCGTCAACGAATCCTTCAATTCAGTGAAATCAAATTTAATGACAGTTAACAATTTTATAATTAGTAAATTTCAATGTAATACTGACCACTGTTCCCCAGAGTCGGGATTACAGCATGCAATATTAAGCATTTTGGGGCTTATTGTTGGTGCATCAATAAAATAAATTAAAAAAAACAGACAAAACTACAGATAGCTACTAAATGAAATAACTTAAATAAGTGTTGATTTATTTACAAATATCAGCATGACGTTAGTCTATACATGGAGTATATAACGGTGACCACTAATGACATATTTTACATGCATTGGGTTAGTTAATGAGGTATACATATTGCCCAAGTCATGTAAACACCACATATTACAATAGCTTTTAAACAACGAAACATGACCAGAACCCTCAATATTTATTGTTTAGTTACAGTGATAACTTTTAAATTAAGATATCTCTTAAACATGTTCTTTGGTGTTTTTCAAGGGTCTTCAACACGCTCGAGCAAAACATAGCAACATTAGACTTGCGCGAATATAAACACGATGATATGGATGAATATGCTTCTCATAAACATATTAAGTCAAGACAGAATACAAAACAAATATACAAACATAGTAGTTTAGGACAATGTCATAAACTATATGCAGCCACAAAGATAGTATGAAAGTGATCATGACCTAGAATCTTACGAAGTTTATAAATCACATCACCATAGAAGTCAGGTTGTGATAGTCCTTGTCGCAGAAGAGTCCTTAAATTACTTTTATATTTGGAAAGAAGATCAGGGTTACGATAATAAAATTTTGCAATTTTTTTACGAAGTTTATGGTAACGGTAACTCTGATTGAGTAACTTTTTAGTTATACAAAGATTACGAATATTAAAGTCCTCAACTCGAGTACAAGCTCTAGAAAAACGAATAAGTTGAGACACATATACCCCATAAGAAGTTGCTCGGGGAACATCCCCATCCAAGTGGGGATAATTAACAATGTCAAAATTAAAATCATCTCTCTTGTCATAGATTTTGCTAATTATTTTACCATTTTCAATCGAGAGATCTAAATCAAGAAAAGAAGCGTTATTATCAGATATATTAGTTTTGTTAAGCTGAAGTTCTTTAGGATAAATATAATTAACCATAGTTGGAAAGAAAGGGTTGTCAATGTTCAATATGTCATCCAGGCTGTTGGGCCATGTCCTCTTTTGTTTTAGCCTATTGGGATTTCATCTTTTGTTTAAGCCTATTCGGGCTTCTTTAAGGGTATCAGGCTTATGGGACATGTCCTCTTTTGTGAAACATGTTAAGGGCTGCCATGTATATATATGTGTTTCCGGCAGCCCGCTATTTGGATTCTCGCCCGATATTTGCCATGACAATTTAATAAGTGATCAAGCAATTTAAGAAATGATAATATTTTATTTTGTGTTTGTCAAGTTGGTGCCTTCCTAATACTTCGGGCTAATACTCGTTATCAGCCAGAGTTATTTGGAGGGATCCCACTGTTTTGTAAGCTAGATCTGCTATTGTAATGTTCTTTTAATTGCGCACGCGCAAGCCTATACATTCTCTTCTGGCTAAACAATTATAAAAAGCGGTATGTAATTGTTCATGTTTAGTAAAATACTGAATCTTTCTCGATCCACCTCACCCTTTATTTTCCTAGTGATGTAGTTATTTGTCATATCGATAAATAAGTTGATCCATTATCATTTACCATATTTCATCTTTTTCGTTTATGTTTTAGGCCAAACATTGTAAATCCTCCATTAATAAAAAGGTCCTGCTGTTGTCTAAATATCATTTCAGGACCATCCGCGCTACAGAACAAGTGTGGCTTCGAAAGCGGAACGACATACCAGAGGATCCGTCAGCGGTGAGGCTCCAGAAGCGGAACGTAAGACCTGATGATGGGTGCCGGTGCGACGTCGGCACCAGAATGATATACCAGAAGTTCGATAGTCGGTGCTGCTCCAGAAGCAGAACGATATACCAGAAGATCGGTGTGGCTCCGGAAGAATGGCCGTCAGCGAATCGTCAGGGAATCATTCAGTTCAGTGAAATCAAATTGAATGACAGTTAACAATTTTATAATTAGTAAATTTCAACGTAATACTGACCACTGGTCCCCGGGGTCGGGATTACAGCATGAAATACGTGCGGCCGTCAACGAATCCTTCAATTCAGTGAAATCAAATTTAATGACAGTTAACAATTTTATAATTAGTAAATTTCAATGTAATACTGACCACTGTTCCCCAGAGTCGGGATTACAGCATGCAATATTAAGCATTTTGGGGCTTATTGTTGGTGCATCAATAAAATAAAAAAAGAGACAAAACTACAGATAGCTACTAGATGAAATAACTTAAATAAGTGTTGATTTATTTACAAATATCAGCATGACGTTAGTCTATACATGGAGTATATAACGGTGACCACTAATGACATATTTTACATGCATTGGGTTAGTTAATGAGGTATACATATTGCCCAAGTCATGTAAACACCACATATTACAATAGCTTTTAAACAACGAAACATGACCAGAATCCTCAATATTTATTGTTTAGTTACAGTGATAACTTTTAAATTAAGATATCTCTTAAACATGTTCTTTGGTGTTTTTCAAGGGTCTTCAACATGCTCGAGCAAAACATAGCAACATTAGACTTGCGCGAATATAAACACGATGATATGGATGAATATGCTTCTCATAAACATATTAAGTCAAGACAGAATACAAAACAAATATACAAACATAGTAGTTTAGGACAATGTCATAAACTATATGCAGCCACTCACACTCATAAAATAACATATCATTGACCCTTTTTCGTTGGCATATATGGTGCTACCTGCACTCAAGAAATGAACAATGCCTTGAAGTTTATCATGTTTATTGGTGTAAACATTTACGGCTACACAATAACATATTCATATAAAACAATTTCAATAAATCCTCTTGTTGAATTGGTGATACTTCGCAAATTAAAAAATATGGAAAAAAACGGTCTCAAACCATATTGATTTAATACGCTGTCAGAGAACTCTTCTATTGAACTATGTTAAGCACAAATGTTCATTCAGTACAACTGGACTTAACACTCTGTCTTCTACTACATGTATGCTGTAATTAACAATAATATGTCTGATGGCGGTATGCAAAACGCTTTAAAACTGCCTTGAAAGAGATTGGATCACATGTTTAATAGAATTTATATGTTAAGATATGTATATATAACATCAAAACATTACCATGCATCCACTCTAGGTGTCCCTCGTTCTTCATATTATTCAGACCAATCTATATATCACCGTTAATATTGAGTTTTTCAGCAATGTTTTTCAACATTCGAAAAATAAAAAATTGGTTAATACAGACATTTACACTAGTTTTTCAATATTCCTCTGGATTCGTTTCGACTACAAAACATATGCTTTGATTTTGTTAAGTTATAATTTTACAACCAATCAGCGATTTAAAGGTGGCGACATTAGCTTATGAACTTATTTAGCTCTGTAACCGATATACAATACAATGGTGTATTATAATTTGATTAAACTCTTGTCTGCCTTTGCATTTACATGTTCCTGTCTTCAATAAACAACGTGCATCTATGTCATTGTTTATTTAAAGTCTGCGCTAGACAAACTTTAAAACTAGTTATATATGGCAAATATAGTATGGTGTTATTCCACTCCCACACCATGAGTTATGTGATAAACGCGATTTGCATAAATCTCCAATATCTTCGCAATTAGATCATTTATGCGCATTGTTTATTCTGGGAATTAAGTAACAAGGACTAGTCAGTGTAGTGTCAATATTTGCCATAATGTGACTGTTTATTCACAAGAGTGTGAATGCTTTTTATCGTTAAAATAATAGTCATGTAATATTGCATGAAACAGTGTAATATGATAAAAGAAATATTAATTTCCGGTAATTACATACCGAAAATGATATGGAATAAAACACTATAAAAATCGATCACTAAATATTATTATGCAATATTACGTAATCGAAGTTGTTACACGATTTGTCGTTAATTGGAAATAACTGTTTTGCTAAACACTGCTCTGTAATAAGGCACTTGACCCCTCTATGTATGAGAGGGGCACTGAACACTGCTCTGCAATAATACTGTTGATGCCTATATGTATGATAGGGAACTAAACACTGCTCTGTACTAAGGCACTTGCTGCCTCTATGTATGAGAGGGCACTAGACACCGCACTGTAATAATGCGCTTGACGCCTCTATTTATGAGAGGAAACTAAACACTGTTCTGTACTAAGACACCTGACGCCTCCATGTATGAGAGGTAACTAAACACTGTTCTGTAATGAGGCACTTGACGCCTCCATATGTATGAGAGGAACTAAACACTGCTCTGTAAAAAGGCACTTGACCCCTCGATGTATGAGAGGGAATTAAACACTGCTCTGTAATAAGGCACTTGACGCCTCTTTATATGAGAGGTACTCGGTTTAAACCTGTTCAACCCTTTTGTGTTTTTGATGTCTTCATTCACGTTTAAAGTTGTTCATTTTGTCTGTCTGTGTTTGTTGTTGACTGTCGTCCTTTTCGATTTTTATATCTATATTACTATTTGGGTTAAACATTTGCAGTGAACCCAGTGTCATTTAATTTTATTTAAGTGTTACTGGACGTTTTTATTTCACAGCGCTTCTGGACGGGACAACCGACACGATATCATTGACTCAACGTCTGTTCGCGGATTACAGGGTTCCCACTCACCATTTGATCTAAAATTCCCTGACATTTCCCTGACAAAAATCAAAATGTCCCAGACATCATTTTATGTTTCGGTGTTCATTTTCAGTAACTTTTTCTATAATATGTATTACTGAATATTTTGTGTATTCCCATTGAGGCTGCATTTGAAAAAGATAATGTTGAATATGTTTACATGAAACTTCCAGTTTAATATGTTTACACATTTATCTAGGCATTGCTACCCTTGTATTATGAAAAACATACTTTATAACTATGTTAATTAGTCAACACATGCATGACCAAGAGTACGACATAAACTGAGTATGGATCAATACACACTTTATCAAGTTTGTATTTATTATTCAAGTATAGCACTGTCTAGATAAAAGTGTAAACATATTAAACTGCAAGTTACATGTAAAAATATTCAGGATTATTTAGTCTATTTCTTTTCTTTTGATAAGGCACTTTCAATGGGATTCAACAATAGGGGACATACTCCTTAAATGATTTTATTGACATCAGTCCTCCTCTGTAGCGAACCCTTTCGTCCCTTTTCAAACATTGTTTAGACTTTTTCAATTTGAGCCTTTTATTACAATTGCTAGATATGGATATGGATATGGATATGGCTATATACAAAGCAATTCATTACTGCGACAATGATTACACTGCCAACATTTAAGATTATGGAGTCAAGTTGCTAGCATATAGAATTTGAAGTGAATAAAATATTATAGTGTCTCATTACTTACTATTTACTTAGAAGCCAAGATGAACTGAGATACAATCAGTACATGCAAAACCAAAATTGCACAATGTTAGTTATCAGCACATGTTATATGGTACACTAGTTTGCGCAGAACAGAATTATGTTATATGTCAAAATAAACATAAATATGTTTTATGTCAAATGAAAATGAAATTTCCTGACTTTTCTCTGACATTTTGCCAAATTTTAAAAATTCACTGACATTTTTCAAAATTCCCTGACAATTCCCTGACCTTGAAAATAAAATCATTTTCCCTGACGCGTGGGAACTTTGTGGAACGGTCAACGTCTGCGTAAAATACATTTTCAAACAAACACACGTGTGAGAAAAATTAGTTTTGCTTGGGATTCCATCAATTGATGTAAGTTATCTCATACAATTACTTTTTTAGTACCTCACTCTACATAAGACCATTTTCAAGGGCCATGGGACGAAATATTTTCACCCTGACAGTATATGTCGGATATTTTGAGTAAATACAAAAAAATTGGAACGTGTAAGTGTTTTATGAAAAGTGTGGGTTTTACTCATAGTGCGTACACTTTGCTTTGTCAGATACTTATGTGCATGTGAAAATAAATCGTCGTTTATGTGAGGAAAAGAGGGAAAAAATGAAACGGTCACCGTCTGTTGAGAATTTCTGATTGGAACGGCAAACGTCTGCTGCTGCAAGCCCGGTCTGACGGACGAGTCTAGGAGAAGTATCTTGCCAAACTACACCCAGAAGTAACACAGTAGCGCCAGTGAGACTCGACCCCGTGATCACCGGATTCACAATTCAAAGAGCATTCCACTGGGTCACAGCAATGGAAAGAGGCAGATTTATATTTACTGACAAGATTCATACAAAAACCATATACATATCCCTTAAAGGGACAACGTCCGTAACTTTTAGCTTATAAAACATACATTAATTATGTTCACGAACATTAACAATACACATTATTGCATATTTACTAATTAAAAGCAAGATTTTTTGACGGAATTTAATCACGGTACAATTAAAGAAAAAACGCTTCGTGCGTTTGAATGCGCAGCCCGAACTAAAATTACGCTCGCAGTAATAATAGTGTGCGTAAAGTAGTCGACATCGCTCCCGACTAAGCGGGCTATACATATAACGCAATACATACTGTGTAGAAAACCTAATGCGCTAATGGAAGTCACGTGATCGCAGAAAAGGTAAATAATGTTATTTACAAATAGTAATTAAAACGTTGTTTTTTTTCAAACTCACGAATGTTTTATTACATACTTCTTAAGGTCTATGCTCATGTTTTCATGTATACAATTCACTGAGTATATTTGGTTATGCACTCAGTGTCAGGATTCTTGTTTCTGGGTGTTTTAAAACAAGAACTGTTAAACGACACACGTTTTTAACAGACGATGACCGTTCCACAAACAGACATTGATTCAATGGTATCGAGTAGGTTGTCCCGTGTGTTACCGTTTTCCCTGGTGAAATGATTCAAAGAAACCGACCCCTTTGAATGTGTAATTCGAGCATTGGTGTTTCTTCTTTCTTCTATATGTATTGGTGATGACGTCAAGACAAGGAGCATCGAGTGCTTTCCAGACTGTTTAAAGATAGTATGTAAATCAGCGACTGACATAGTAATACGTGATTTCCGTTCGATGTTACCATTACGCCTACAACCATGATACATACCTAGATTTACGCTTTCGAGAGGAAAATATAGCAAAAATGTCAATATAAAAGAGTATGAGAGTGGACCTTCGGAAACGGCCGAAGGCTCTTTTGAAATATATCCTTGTTGATAAATATTATCATTAAGGCCAAGTGGAAATGGTGTCTGTAAGTTTTTATCCACTTTATTTCTGCTATATGTCTAGCTTTTATTTTAAAAGTTTTGGTTGCATCATTTACATCAATTATATATTCAACATGTTGAACATTGGCGTTACTAAAACTATGATCTGACTGGCGAATGTGTTGGTACAGGTAATTCTTTAACTTTTTGGGATTGCCTGCATTATATTTATGCTCATGGAATCGAACTTTTAAGGAACGACCTGTTTGTCCAAAATATTGTATACCATAACGAGGTGCATTTCAAGCCAAAACATAAATGACATGAGAAGTACGTCGGATGGGGTCGAAAACGGCCCGTCTATTCTCCGCGCACGTTAAAGAACCATATGAATCTATTCGATAATAAGAGTAGGGTACCGTTCCCGGATTCCTATGTATCCTTCCCCTCTCTCTGGGGCGGCTCTAAATAACCTATACTATGTTGATAAGCCGTTAAACAACATTCAATTCAATCAACATTTGAAGCTAGACATCTATTAAATGTTCTACCATTAACAGTTGGTTTAATGCCACAGGGCTGGACCTTCATCGAACCCTGACCCTAATTTGCTTTTATGTGTTGCAATAGTGAGCTTAAATTAGTAATATAGGAATATTGCAGGTGTATTAAAACAGTTACACCGAAGGTTGGAATTTCTTTATCTGAACCTTATCCACTGAGCTGTCGAGGCGACATGAAATACTGGAAGTGTCATGACTTTCGTTTTTATTATGTAAGACATAAACTTGAAACCCATTTAACCTCTTCACCAGCCTTTTGATTTTATATCCTTATAGTCAAAGATGAACCTATGCTGATACCATACAGCCTTTTCATTTGCTGTTAATATAACTTGTAATTACATATACGACAACATGTGTACCGTGTGTGAATATTATTAGTACAAAGTAATTCTTATTGATCGAATGTTTCTGTTCTATCACTAGTCAAGTCCTTTAGTCTGCAATACACCTTTCTTCGTAGTGTGTCATATTTGCCAATCCGGCAAAATAGCGCTGATATACAATGCGTCGTGCATTTTCAATAATCAAATATGGATGTATATATATGCTAATTATTACAGTTATTTGCATTTATAGGAACATTAACGAGTCATTTTTAAAACAGGTTTGTACTTTTATTTACGTTTAAATATTACAATATTGTATACATTGAATGTTAATATCATCACATGTTTCATAAGTTGATATTTATAAAGAGTGAAGACAAAATCCTGCTAATAGCATTCAGAAATTTAAGAATGATTCAAAATGCGTCAATATCCATTGTTTAGTGAATAGCAAAATGGTCAAACTTTAATTAAAATGATTTACGAGTATAGCAATATGCATTTAAACAAAGGCAAATAGTCAAAAAGTATTTTAGACCATGTTTAATGTAACTCCTATATATTTCCATACTTACTATCATGAATGTACATACAATTATCAATAATTGAAGGGAAAAAGCCACGGTGATTTTCAGTTCACGTGTGCTAATGTATATTACAGCTGCTGCTCTTTTTTAATATATCTCTTTTTATTAAAGTTTAAAACTATATATATATATATTATAGCATTTAAAGAACATAAATATAAACTATGTATGATTTGCAAATTAAAACAATATCACAACAATTATGCCATATATCGTCACTAAAAGCAGCATTATAGAAGTAATTGTATACAACACTTTTGATAATTAAAGTTTGCAACAAAATAACAATAAATATAACAAGTTATATGTCCCTTCATTTTGATGAAAAATGCATACATTTTAACTTTAGTAGTCTTTGTAATTATCTATTTATGTCATAGTGTCGTGGTCAGTGCCATTTAAATTTATTGTTAAAATAGGTATAAAAGTCGACAGGAAATGCAGCTTTCACAGAACACAGTAAAACCCCAAAACACGCATAACGACAAACATGAATGACAATGTTAATAATGAATAATGGCATATTACGTCACAAACACAAGAAGGGTTCACAATATTACTACCGCCCTGGAACGATCACTGGCCAAAAAGGCAACAAAATGTCCACCACCAAGCATGCAGTGCGTTGCAAAATGATAGGGTCATAACCTCTTTTGATAAACCTTTTAACAAGTTTGACAAAGATAGTATGAAAGTGATAATGAACAAGGATCTTACGAAGTTTGTAAAAACCGTCACCATAGAAGTCAGGTTGTGTTAGTCCTTGTCGCAGAATAGTTCTTTAATTACTATTATATTTGGAAAGAAGATCAGGGTTACGATAATACAATTTTGCAAAGGTTTTACGATGTTTATGATAATGGTAGCACTGATGGAGTAGCTGTTTAGTTATACAAACATTACGAATATTAAGGTCCTCAACTCCAGTACAACCTCTAGAAAACGAATAAGTTTAGACACATAGACCCCATAAGAAGTTGCTCGGGGAACATCCCCATCTAAATGGGGGATAATTAACAGTATCTAAATTAAAATCAGAAATATTAGCTTTGTTAAGTTGAAGTACTTTAGGATATATGTTATTAACCATTGTAGAAAAGAAAGAGTTGTCAATGTTCAATATGTCATCCAGATACCGAGAGGTGTCATTAAAGGCTTCAATAACATCTGACCGGGTATCTGGTGAAAGGCTTAACATGAAATCTCTTTCATAGCAATATACAAACAAATATGCGACAAGGGATGCACAGTTCGTGCCCATAGGGATATCGACAATTTGGCTATAAACGGTAGTTCCATACCTGACGAAAATATTATCTAATAGAAAAATTGATTCACAAACTTTATGGCAAGTTACCATAGCGTTTTTATTAAAGTTATATTCCCCAAATGAATCGTACAATTGTCGCTAGTAAAGACGTAGCATATGTTCAGTAGCAAATGAATGCAGTCATACAGTTTTAATTAAAAAGTTGGTTACATGGAACATTCTATCTATCTGTATATACTGCTATACTCCCCTCGCGGGTATTTTAAGCAGGAAAAAGTGCGTTTGTCGGTGAGAATAGTGAGAAATGTTAAAAGTAGATACATAAGACTATCTAAGTGAAAAAGTGAAATAAAGGAGTGTTAATAGGAGAAATAAAAAAAGAGTTTAAAAACAACAACTTCCGGATCTCAATGGTGACTCAACTGGCTGACTGACTGCCTAAGCAGATCTATGTTTGGCAGGACAGCAATACTACGGGGAAGCGAATTCCATAGTGTGACTGTGTGAGGAAAAAAAGAAAATTTGTAGAAGTTTGCATTTGTATGAATTTGTATGAGAGAATACGGGGGCATGTGTCTCTGGTCATTCTGATAGGGTGTTGGAGATAAGGAGGCATTGGAATTTCAACCTGGTGATAAAGTATTTTATAAAACATTTACAATTTTGAGTCAGTTCTTCTGTCTTTTAGTGTTCTCCAGCCAAGATTTGTTTGCATATCTGTTACACTGTGATATGGTGAATAGTTGTTGTTTATCCATCTGACTGCGCGGCGTTGTATAATTTCTACTTTATTTATGTTAGTGAGAGTGTATGGTGACCAGACTGTGGATGCGTATTCGAGTTGTGGTCTAACGAGAGTGGTATATGCAAGTTCGCGTACGTTTTCGTGTTGTGTGGGTATGTTTCTTTTTAGGAAGCCTAAAGTTCTGTTTGCTGTTGTTGTGATGCGATTAATATGTGTGTTCCATGATACATCATGAGATATGTCCACGCTTAGATATTTTGCATCCGATAGCGCTTCTAGTAATTGACCATGAAGTTTCTATTGGTGTTTTAGGGAGTTTTTATTTCTGGTTATATGGAGAACTTGACATTTACTGGGATTGAACTCCATGTCCCACTTGGACTCCCATTTCTCAAGAAGAAGAAGATCAGATTATAGAGTTTGACAGTCAGACGGGTTATTTATAGTGCTGTAGACTGTGGTGTCATCTGCAAATAATCTCCCCTGTGAGGCTATAGAGTCGGGGAGATCATTTATGTAAAGAAGAAGAGAAATGGTCCGAGAACAGAGCCTTGTGGCACACCAGATGTTACAGGTACCTCAGCAGAAGTATCCCCTTCTAGAACAACAGTTTGAGATCTACCAATGAGAAAGGAGTGAATCCACTTAGTAACAGCGGGTGAGGCATCATGTTCATGCAGTTTAAAGAGAAGTTTAAGATGATTGACCTTGTCAAAGGCTTGGCGAAATTCCAAGAGAATAAAGTCAGTTTGCTTAGAGAGAGAGAGAAATTTCTAGTGAGGTCATCCACTAGTCCGAGGAGCTTGGTTTCGCAGGAACGCCTTTCTCGGAAGCCGTGTTGAAGATCATAGAGTATATTATGCTGTTTGAAATGAGAAGAGAGGTTAGAAGCAACAATATGTTCAAGAAGCTTACATAGAATGCAAGTTAGGGAAATATGTCTGTAATTTGCTGGATCGCTTGTATCACCCTTTTTGTACAAAGGAGCTACATTCGCTTTCTTCCATACAGAAGATAGGTCGCCACTTGAAAGAGATTTCTCAAAAATAATTTGGACAATATCTGCAATTTTATTTGAGAGTTCTTTAAGGAGGAGAGGTTTAATCTTATCTGGTCATGCTGCTTTGTCTGTTTTAAGGTTTGTAAGTAGTTTGTGAACTCCATTTTTACTGATTGCTATGTCTGGCATCTGTGGCTATTTAGTTTTGTTGAGTGCATTTAGACATGTTTGTCCTAGTCTGAGGGGTGACATGTGAGAGAATACTGATTGAAATGTCTATTGAGTATGTTTGCTTTATCTGTGATGTTAGATTTGAGGTTTTGTGTAAGTTGATCCTTGAGTGGTGCAATGCCGTTTGAGTCTTGTCTGGAATTTTTAATGAGGCTATAAAGTTTCTTGGTTGAAAATTTAGAAGATTCCGTTTTGTCCTGTTGTTGTTGCTGTATGTTTAGGATGTTTTCAATGTAGTTTGTGTGTGCCTTTTTGATTTTGTGTTTGATGATGTTTTTAATTTTATTTAGTTTTGTTCTGTCTCTGCTGTTTTATTGTTTACGTTTTTGAAATAGGTGAACTCTTTTCCTGATTAACCTTTTAATTTCCTGTGTTAGCCATGGCAATGATGATTTAGTCCCTAGTTTCTTAGTGGGTACACATTTTGAAATACCTAACTGAAGAAAATCTTTAAATTTATTCCACAAAAGTTCAACAGGTGTTGCTTCGTAATTAAGTTGAATGTTCCCCTTAGCTTCTGTTATAAATTGTCGGAATCCTTCCAAATTTGCTTTACGATAAAGAGGTATGTTTCTTGGTTTTTGTCTGTTTATGTTAGGTTTAAGGTTTGCTGTTGCCAGAATGATGTTGTGATCTGCAATGCTACATGTATTTCTACCTTGTTTATGAGTGTTTCGTTTGATGTGAGGAATAAGTCCACAATGTTGTCAAGTCAGGTGTTTTGGGTAACCATCTGTATAAGGTTGTGATCATCCAAAATGTTTGTAAAGCTTTGGTAGAGTTGGTGAAATCCACAGCCTGATTTTATAGAAGGCACATGTTCAGAGTCCCATGATAAGTTTGGATAAATAAAATCCCCTAAGATCCATTGTGTGCCTTAATAAGGTCTTACAAGTTCTTGAGATTTTTCAAATTCTGTGCTACTGTCAGCATCTGATTCTTTTGGTCTGTAGTAGGCTGCCACATAAAGAGGTTTACATGATGTTATACTAATCTTAACCCATATAATTTCACAATTTATAGTCAGTTGTTTTTGTTCTGTTGCAATTAAACAATACTTTACTAGAATGAATACACCACCACCTCTGCTACTGCCTCTATCCTTTCTAAATGGTGTGTACCCAAGTGAATTTGGAAAATATTCACTGTTTAAATGGTCTTTAGTAAGCCACGACTCTGTGCCAACTACTATATCTGGTCTGTGTTTGTCTAATTGGGTGTACAAGTCATGTTTTTTGTTTACGATAGATTGAAGATTAATGCACATAACTTTGATTTTTGGTTGAAAATGTGTGTTTGTGTTTGGATTTGCAGACCTATCCTTGAGTTGAGAATTTAAAGAACTATCATCTTCTAGTACAGAAAAACTATTGTTTGACGAAATTGAGTGTATACTAAGGGACAAAATTGAGTAGTTCGGGTGATCGCAATTTGAGCACACCCATGAAAATGACACATCACCTTGCACAAAGCCATCGTACATACCATCACTGATGCCCTGGCAGTTTATATGGAACCATTGGTTACACTTATCACATTCGACGGCCTGATCAGAGTCCAAGACTTCTAGCTTACAACTTCCACAAGGATAATCAGGTCCTGGGTTTGTTTCAATGTCAAATGACATGGATATCAAGAGTAAACAGAGGTACGAGAGAGAGGACGTGCGTACTGTTTTCAATGGAAAATTTCCTCTTTTGAAATTTGCACAAATCTTCACAAAAGATGAGCTGCACATTGCAGTTTAGAGGGGTACATACAGTTTGGGCGAGTACAGGCTCTGTGTTGCTCCCAGACAACATTTTCCGGGCAGGCTGGTGTATGAGAAAGCCTACAAATGAATACAAGAAGCAAAACTTCGAGCAGAATACCTGTAAACATGTTTTCTAGAATAAACCGGAACTACCGGAAGTAAACAATTTCAACGGCGGGAATTCAATATTTTTTAGAAAAATTCACACAAATACACAAAAACAATAATATCATGGCAAGTATAAATTAAACTTATTCTTAAATATTATAAATTTACTCAGAAGAGTTACCGATCACCATTTAAGTGTTTTTGAAGGATTTTCAGAGAGCTTCAGAGAAAGTTGTTGTTAGTTCATTATTATATTAGCGTCAACGCGTCATAGCGGGTGATAGCGCAAAATATCATCCCGCTAGCTTTTCGAAAATCTCAGTTCTAAAAATAGAGTTTTTGTTTTACATAAAGTTGTTTTGTTATTATCATATGTTTTGACTATGATAAATATGTTCAAAAATACCTTATTAATGCGATTTCCCATAGGAGTGTTTGTTCGGTATAATAAAATAAATAACACATCCTCTTGAGGGTGCCAGTGGATATTATAACACTCGAAATGATAATGTCGACCTCGGCTGTCGTTTCGGCCGACATTACATTCTCGGGTTGATATCCACTGGCACCCTCAGGAGGATGTGATATTTACATATTCACACATTTAATATCTGTGAAAAGCGAGAAAAAGATTTTATTTGATGACGTAGAAAACTTTGAACAGGTAAATTAATCCACAGGTAAATGTATTTATCAATTAATCTGTCAATAGCGGTACAGATTTGCCTCATTTTCCCCTGCAGTCACGCAATTAAACTTGTCTATCTATATGACCAGGGGCAGTTTACATGTGTACAATGTATACTTATGTTTAATACACATTGAATTAAAAGTATCTTTATCGAATCTTTCGTTCTACCGCAATACAAGCATTCACATTCGTTAATGCTTTTGAACACACTGTTTTCGGTATTGCCCTATAACTTGCACAGCCAGTATAACAGCGCGGTTATATAATGCGTCGTGACATTTTATTATTCAAATTTGGATGTATATATGTGCTAGTGGTTTTAGTTATGCTTGTTTATATTCAACTTGATGAGTCATTTTTAAGAAGGGTTTGTACTTTTATCTGTCTTTTAATCTTAAAACACAGTTTACATTGAATACTTAATGTAATGAAGTATTAATATAATATTTATATTTTTAATAATTGCTCAGATAAAGTCACATATGTTATTAAGAAGGTAATCTAAGTCATGCCTCATAATTATTACAATTTTAGTGTATTATATCTGATACGTTTGAAATAACTGCATTCAAATACTGTATACATCTGGTCAGCATCGTCCCAATATCAACATTAAAAAGTGCAAGACTTAGTAAAGAAATATTTAAGAACTATTTTGATGCCGAACACTACTTGAATGATAAATCAAACATTGACCAATTCAAAAGTGTAAAGGTTATACTTTATATGAAATATATAGAGATGCACTACCGTAAGTGTTTCAATATATGATTTCCCCTTTCCTTTCATACTCCGATTTATATATCCCTCGTGAAAATACGTCCGAATTAAATCCTGTTACAATATACAGTGGTCACTATAAACTGCAGAAAAAATACGGACATTTAACATGTACTAGGGACACTTCTCTCCAGAACCCTAACCCTAATTATCTTAAAATAAACCTTAACAAATATTGCTGGCTAAATTTAGATGCGTATTTTACCCCTATTTGAAGAGTCGAAAATACCCGCCTCAGAGATGGAATAGATAAACGTGTTTTTGGTTTATTGTGGTCCTTAAACGCTAAATTTCCTGTTCGACTTTACATAGAGTTATATTGAATGTTAAAGGTCAGTGGTCATCGTATTTTTGTAGCATTTTCGACAGAGAACTTGAACACTTAAACATCATAAGAACATTTCATGATAGTCCCAGCAAAAAACACATAATTAAATTTGATATGAATGTGTATATAACAAATTGTTATTGTTTGCACGATGTAGATAATTTTACTACATGCTTGAAGTCACAGAAAAACGACGTTAACCTGAATTGGATAGCACAACTATTGCCATATAATTGACCATTACGGGGACCTGGGGTTTAATTTACATTTTCAAACTTTTCTACGTTATTAAATAAAATCTTATTTCTCGTTTTTCCACATATTGCCCTGTATACATATTAAGAGTTCGTGTTCTGCCAACTCCTTATTGTGTTGCCAATAATCAAACATGTGGATAACATATCTTTACCAGTTTCCAATAACTGAAGGAAATGTTCGTTTTTAAGGTGGTTAGACATGAACATGCAAAATAACGGTCTTTTAATGCTGCCTTGTTTGTTAGAGAATATAGCCGTGCGGGGATATCTTTTTATTAACATTGTCCCAATTTATTGTGATGACAATATGGTAAGGGTGAGGTTTGGCGCACAGCAGAACCTGGTTTAAACCCTCCTCCCCTCCCCCACCCCACTCCCCCTCCCCCCACCCCCACCACCACCACCAGCGGCATCGTTTGCCACTGACTTGCGGTAGCCCAATTGCCAACGATTTTATGTTTATGATATCTTATCTTGCCTTTTATTCATATTTGTAATTATTGTTTGTTTCTATGCGTGTTTTTGGTTGACTGCAGTCTTTGAATCTACATTTTCCGTTCGACTTGTATATCTACTTTTAATATCAATTACATAAATGAATGTGTCAAACCTGTTCAAAAGTGGAATTATAACATTCACGATTGGTCTGAATAACTTTACTATACAGCCTTACATGCATATGTACGTATTGATTTAAGTAATTGTAAATCAAATCAACAGATATGCCTATACTCTTTGATTTCAATTAATACTGAGTTAACTAGTGTATACCTAAAGAACAATTTATATAAAATGACAACTACATTTTTGTTCTCGTTAAAGAGAACATGTTGGAATATCATTATTAAATAAATTGGCATGATCAAACCCATGCCAAAACGTACACTCGCCCATGAAGGAGAAACTTAACGCAATGGAAAATAAAAATACGCGTTTTGATCCAACTATGATCGGATATGTACTAGCGTTAAACTGTATTACGAACTACCTTGACCGGAAATAAAGAACAACGTAAATCAATACATATGCCAACACTCGTAAGTGAAAGCAAATACATAAACATAAAGGATATACTGAACGGATGTATCATAATGCATTCTTATAAATGTAAATAACATGTTTCTAATGTGGACTACTAGCACGTGAATTTAGTTTTTATAATGTTATTTAAGATAGCCGCAATGGCAACTCAGACCAGACGTTCATAGTATAATGAAATGTGAAATATAACAAATATTTCTTTTAAACTCTTCAACCGATTGTAATCCCAATTGGTCACACTATTCATAGTGTGGGGCTTTTTCGGATTTGTGTTTTTCGGTGACTGTATAACGAGAAGACTTCTGTCACTAGACTGTTGGTGTTTTGGTTTTGGTTAACTATGGCCCCGAATGCTACATTTCATGATCGACTTATATATCTACCTTTATGTACACTGCCAAAGAGCATTGCCGCATTTGAAATAGACTGCTATTAACAGTGTTAACACGAAGTGAAATTACTTCATTTTTATATATTGTTGACTCATGCTGAAAATATGACTATTTTTATCAAACAAATAGTGTCCTATTTTTTTCTCGGAACTATAACACGTAAATAGTGTTTAATTGTCTGTCCTCGTGTATGCTTTATAACAAATATAGCTAATTATCTACCTTTTACAGGAAGAACAACTACTTCTGTCATTGAATGCAAACAAAAGGTTACATGCAGAGTATGAGGTTTTAAAAGAAAAGTCAAAACAGATAGAGGTAATTTTGCTGCGTCTTTGAAATAGTCAAATGCCGAATAATAGTGCATTGACATAGTTATTATTATGCAAACGCTTGCTTTTATAGTGTTGTGACCACTGCATTTGAAATGAAATCAATACACATTTTCTATTTAAATTAAACATATCAGGTAATAGTCGTTACAAAAGTGTACAATATCTGCTTTGATACTCCATTATAACGTGGGATCCGAAATATAATAAATACTGATAAAGGTGATCCTTTGGCAGCAACAAACACAACTAAGGGAATAAAGCAGCAGACTCGGTTTTATTGAGTATGTTCATGAGAAGTAATGAAAGAAGCAACATCTCTCACGCCCCTAGCACCGGCTTAAGCGGTATTCTACTTCAAAGCCACCTATATTGGGCTTGTTGGACACAAAGGACCAGTAATAATAACACTACTGATTCGTAGCACGGGGAGACTTTTTACAGCCGCCACACTGCACTAAACCAACGCTAGTGTGAATGTCTCAGCTATAACTTTGAAAGAACTAAAGGGATATCCATAAAACTTATACACATGTTCACCACTATCGTGTGCAAGAATCGGGTCAGAACCTCAAAAAGTCAAAGTCAAACTTGAAGGTCAAAGGTCAAATGAATCAACATTTTCGATGACATATGCCACTTATTGGTGACATTTCTTGCTCATACCAGAAATGCACAGAATATAAAAGAGTTGTGTGATTTACTAGATAACATAAATACCAGTCTTGTCACACCTATATAAGTATAACTAGTCTGATGGTGACATCTAATATTAATTGCCCTTGACCTTTAAAACAAAATGGCGTCCATCCTTTTGCAGGTTAAACTTGCATCTTATGATACCCGTATCGATAAGGAAAATGCAACATTATCGAAGTTGGAAAAGGTCATCAAGAGTCAGTTTAATATATATAAGGATACAGAAACAGGCCTAAAGGCGAGTATCGTGAAACTACAGAAATTGATTGGATTAACAGATGAGAAGACCATAGCCGATGGATTTTCTATGACGAAAGAGGTAAGAGTTGTTTTGTGGTGTAGCAGACTTTGCTCCTTTTTACATGTAATTGTTGTTTGTGTCATATGCATTTTTTGGTTGACTGTGTTTAGTGAATCCTTCATTTCCTATTCGACTTTTATGCCTAGGTTTAACATGAGTATTATATGATCAATGAAATAATGTTCGTTCTCGTTTTACGAATTAACATTATACAATATTTGGACTGAAAACATCTTATTCGTGTTCGACCTGCACCTGAATATGTATAAACGTTCATATACGCATAACGAATTATGTTGTTTTTTTCAGTCCAGTTTCTCACTAATTTTTCAATAGTTTGCATTCAAACTTGGTATATATATATTGAATGTATGTACACAGAAAACTACCATACTATTACTATACAATGTGACGATAAAGTCGCGCCACGACTACGAATCGATTATCTAATTACTTAGTGGTCCTTCATTAATGAATGCCACGTAAGAAATCATGAAGGGCGTGAGAATTGTCGCATCTTATATAACATAACCTCTCATTAACATACTCGATAATTTAAAAACCGATTCTGCTGTAATAAAGAATCTTGTGTGTGGTCGTTGCTTTCAGGGGACCCCCATTTAGTATAAATATCGCTCGGCCAATACTCAGCAATGTTATTACTTACTGGTCGTTGCTTTCAGGGGACCCCCATTTAGTATAAATATCGCTCGGCTTATACTCAACAGTGTTATTACTTACTGGTCGTTTGTGATCCTTGGGCCTATTCATTGTGGATTAAAGTAGAATACCGCTTAAGCCGGCACTAGTCTAGGTGGTGAGCGACTGCGTTGTATTCGTTGCTTCCAAGGGACGCCTTATTTAGAATTTAGTGGCATTCACATTGGCGTATATTTCGTATAGTGTGGTGGCTGTAAAATGTCGCCCCGAATAGGTAATTTTAATACTAACTGGTGTTTTGGGATATGGTCCAGCCGTCACTGTGACTCAATGAGCTTGTGACAACAGAGCTTTCTACTTTTCTCCTAGTTTTTACTCGTAAGTTGGCAATTAGATACAATATTTCAGAATTTATATGCAACAATATTAATACTTATCATAAGAAGATATTAATAAACAGAAAAATTAAATTTAAAAATATGTGCCTTTGTTTGAAGATATATAAACTTTCGATGTGTTTTAGGCTAGAAATGAACAAGATAGTATGTAATGAAAGCTGTCATATGTAGAACCGAAGTCAAACGATTTCTTAGAGTATATTATGTAATCTGTATCAAGTGCATGTGGTAGACACGTATGTTATTCATGTTTATACTAATATATTATTTGTCAATTGCCATACACTAACTACATGTCATAGGTAACCCAAATGAACGAACTATTCTAAATATCAAGACATATTGTGAACCAGCACTTTTTCTAAATAATATGCGAATTAATATGTTACTATGTATTTTATTCATTTGGCTTGTTACCATTAGGCAATATATTTTTAGTTAGAACTTGTACATGTTGTATGTCACGAATCTTGTGTTGATGTGCTTATTTCAGCCGATGCTCCTTATGCCAATAGATATTGTATATACATGGGTTAATGGAAGTGATCCAAGGCTGATAAGTAACCTAAACCGTGTAAAGAGATATGTGAAAACATCAAGGTAATATTGTATTGTGTGTTGCTGCGATCAATTATGACACGGTATGTTGATTGATTTAACTAAAAATTAGGCGATCTACAGAATGTCTGAATAAATTATTGTTTAAAACTTATTTCTGTAAGCTATTTCGAGCCGTCCAAGAGAGATGCAAATAACGTATAGGGATCTACCGTTACTATTGAATAGGTTCATGTGGGTATTTAAGGTGCTCAGAGGATATACTCTAAAAACAAACGACCGTCCGGTTAAAGACCCTATCTAACAGAAGAGGTTAAAAGAAAAGAACCCCAGTGGCCAAATTCGAACGTGCTATTCACAGGGTTACCGCGGTCCCCAGGTGGCCAAGGGAACAAAATTGAAATTAACAATATTCTGTCACTGAAGACTGTCTTCGGCCACGCAAACGGTGCTATATGTAGTAGATTTAGACATCCTTCCGAGCTATGTTACACTGTTTTACAGAGGCCCAGATAACAGCGACGTCACCGCCAACAGGTTTGAAGATCATGGTGCTCTTAAGTATTCCCTCCGGTCATTAGAACAATATGCACCTTGGTTTCGTCACGTGTATATTGTTACTAACGGACAGGTCCCTACGTGGTTAAACTTACAGAATAAACGTATATCGATAATAACACATCAGGTAAGTTTGTCAAATGTTTGGTGTGTTTGTAAAACAAATATATTCATTAACAAATCTACATCTTGATTCATTTGCACTAATTTTAGAATGTAAAGATTTAAAAATACAAAAAATAATTAAAAATATTTTTTTCAAATGATTCAACACGTTAAACGACATAAATTATTAAACTAATAGCTTAATATATAGATTAAATTAGCTTGGACTGACAGTGTCCCCTACATTCAACAAAGCTGCCGCTACTTCAACATCTTTGACGAATTTATAAGGTTGATAAATGACTTTAGCCTCACCCAAATGGTCAATGAACCCACACCACACGACAATATTCTCGACTTATTCTTGACGAATAACGAGACACGTGTAAACAAAGAAAGTGTCTGCATCATAGATGTCAAACCACAAAAAGGTAAGCAGGCCACCAGACAAATACAACTGTTTCTAAAAGCAGACTGGGACAACTACATGCTATACATGCATTCTTTACAAGGCAAGCTCTTGACCAGAAGTCAATTGAAGACATGATGACTGAGTAGAAAACAGAACTAATTATGGGTGCATACAAATGTATCCCTGCAAAACTAGGGGCACTAAATTTAGCCTACCCTGGATCACCCAAAACATTAAAAGACACATAAGGAAGAGAAACAGATTGTAACAGAAAGGCAAGAAATCTAAAAAGACAAACGACCGCAAAGCTTTTCTCAAAATGAGACATATTGTCAATCATTGTCAAACATAAAATTAAAACAGCACCTTTAAACTACCATGAATACATTCTAGATGTAAAATCTACAAAAGAGACCCTTCGACGTCAATTTTTGCTGTGGAAAAGTTGTACTCTCTCCTCAAAAATGCAAAAAAGAATACAAGCGGCATTGCGCCTCTCAATGGAACCCAAGAACAATATACTGGATAGGTGGATAAGGCAAATATTCTTCAATAGGGTCTTCTCCCCTGAAGCACCACTCGATCTACAAAACCTAAGTCAAAGTACACTACACAATGAGATTGATAAAGGCACCATGGTGGCTGACTCTGACACACCAAAAGAAACCAAACGGTTACCGTAATTCCCTAACATACCAAACATTCTCATTTCCTTAAATAGTGTCATGAAATAGTTAACAAAGCTAAACACAGCCAAAGCATGTGTAACTGATAAGATCAAATCCTTATTCTCAAGGAGTCGAGTGCGGATATTGCACCAGTTATACAAGCAATATTCCAAAATTACCTGGACAAAGGTACCATCCCGTTTGATTGGTCTAAAGCGATGGTCTCCCGACTTTTCAAAAATGCTGATAAAATCACAGCAGCTAATTATCGCCCAATCTCCCTGACATGCATATTGTGTAAGGTTATGGAGCACATTATCGCCTCTAACTCGACAAGTCATTTTAACAAACACAATATACTTTACGACCTACAGCACGGCTTCCGCGAAAGTCTTTCTTGTGAAACCCAATTAGTCCAACTCATGGAAGACCTATTTCGGAGCTTAGTATCAGGTAAGCAAATTCACCAGGTACTTCTTGTCTTCAGTTAGGCGTTTGATAACATACAGTAACTATTCAAACTTCAACAACATGGGGTCAATGGACCAGCACTCCAGTGGATCAAAGCATTCCTTATCAATAGTTCTCAGACGGTCTTAGTGGAAAGGGGAAACCTCATACGAAGTCCCTGCTACTTCTGGTATTCTATAGGGTTTCGGTCTTGGACAGTTACTGTTCCTTCTATACATAATCGAACTCCCAGTGTCATTATATTCACAAGTCCGACACAAGACGACACAACAGTATACCTGACTATAGACAGCGCAACACACAACACCAGACACCAAGACGACATTGACACATTACATAAATGGGAACGACAATCATAACAATGGAATATGGATTTAATCCCAGCAAATGTCAGGTTATACAGTTCACAAAGTCTAAGAAACACACATTCAAGCAATAACTACACACTCCGCGGTCAAACCCTATAATCAGTAGAACGCGATAAATTGACATTTCATCAAACCTACGTTTAATCATCATGTACTAGTACAACGAGTGACATCCAACGCAGACAAAACACTTGATTTCCTTAAAAGAAATATCCCGGTTAAACAACAAGGCATCCACGACGCAGCATACCAGACAATAGTAATACATACTGAAAAGGTGATCCCTTGGAAGCAACAAACCCAAACAAGAGAGAAAGGTATCACACTCGGTTTTATTGAGTTTGTTCATGAGATTTAATTATAAGATGCAACACCTCTCACATAAGGCATCAGCTCGAGTATGCGTCCACAGTATGGAGCCCTCACACACAACTTAACACCCATCATATCGAAATGATCCATCCTAGGGCCATTAAATGGACTACACACAACTACTCTACATATGAAAGTGTAACTGCCATACAGGAAAAACTTGGGTGGCGTACCCTGGAGCAGAGGAGGGCTGATGTTTGACTTACTCTTCGGCATAAAATAGTTCACGATATAGTATCTGTCTCAATGCCCGTATTCTTTCAGCAGCTACTACGACCGACTCGGCATAGCCATCCCCTCTGCTTAACACATATACACATAAATATATTTTTCTTTTTTACAAATATTCATTTTTCCCACTGGCAGTTGTCCAGTGGAATAAACTGCCAAAAATATAGTTATTGTGCCAATCTTGAATCAGTTCAAGGTGGCAGTGATTTCTGCCAATCGTGTAGATGAACACCCTGCTTTTTCAATCCTCTCCCCTATAAATTAACACTATCACGTTTTAATCGATCTCACTCTCAAACTGTCCTGCCTATCATATTTTTACTTTTATTTTCACTAACTTGCACAGACGCGCACCTCCACAGTATCCTCGTAGGAGGTAGTTAGAATAAGGGAAGAAAGTAAAAAAGAAAGAAAGTTAATATGTACAATGTAAATCATTAAAATCCTATTTTAATGTCAGTCTTCGTGATCCTAGATTCTACAGGATAACGGACCAGTATCGAACGACAACTTCTTCTCCTTTCATTCCAAACGCCGTAACAATTTAAACAAAACTACCGAAACATATAATATTCCTACAATGGCATCTTTAAACAGGATCTTCTCCATTCTAGTTTCGTTTTCTCGTCTGTATTAAAAGTAGACCCTGGTATAATGATTACCACCTTAGTTTAGTAATCCAGGGATAATGCGTTCTATCATAGCCAGAAGCGAATTTATTCGCGAAATACTTGAACAGCATTTTAAACCTCACCAGTAATTCGGATTAAACTTTAAACAGAGATCTGATCGCTGCGGACTCGAATCCCGGTGGGAGCTCAACTTGTAAGTCAGGAAGTGTAGATTATTACGGATGGCAGGAGGTATAGAGTATCACCGAGGAATAAGTGAGTGGTCTGTCTCCACCACAAAAAGTTGACCGTCAAATGACCAGTGCAATACATCGAGGATAAATAACGCGTGTACGCACGTATCAGTTTGAAAAGCATGTGGGACAAGTATTTTCGTCTTGTCTGTCAGTACGGACGGCTGAGTTAAGCTGATGGGCAGCAGTATACGTTTTAAACAGTTCTTATATTTGGCATTCACGAATTTCGAGGGTTTGATCTTAATGAAACTTTACACGTATGTTATTTTTGTGGAATTATTGGTGCCAATTGACAAGTTATATCACACTGACACAGCGAACGGCGTTGCAACATATGTCTGCTCAATGTCTAGTCTTCTGATCGACATTTGCATTTATTATTGCTTTTGCCTTCTTGTTTGTCTGTTTGCGTGTTTGTTTCTGTGTTTTGAGGTTGACTGTCCTCCTTGAATGCTACTTTCCCTGTCCGATCTTTTTATATTTCTTTTCTGAATTTGCATACTTTTTACTATTTGGGTCAATATACATGATATAATGCCTATTGATTCGTGTGTCACAATGACTATGCAGTATAATTTCTGTTTATGTCACGTTGTATCTTAACTGTTGATGACGTGGATGTGGGCGGACTGTGTTTCCACCAAGAGTTGTGGTTTTGTTTTACATATGGGCATACATTTATTTTGGTTATATCAATACCGTAAAGTCATGTGTTTACAGTCATATTACAATGCATTTATCACACCTGTTTACATAATAAAAGCCATACAAGTCTAATTCGCGGTTTACCGAGGAATTTATTTATAGTATTACATCCATTTATAACATCTTACTACCTTTATAAGGCTACTATACAATTTATTGTAACTTGGCGTCGGACAAACGTGAAGGTCACATTCTCCCGAATAATGTCCTTGATACAAGTTTCTGCCCAATATATCGAATTATAGTATACTTTCATATTGTCCCGTTTAGTTTGCATTGAGCTAAGTGTGCAATATTCTACGATATTGCACACATTTATATTGCACCGGAACTTTTTCTCGTGCTTGCTAAGAGCCTCGAAATAAAAATAAGGAACTATTTACAAATAAAATAACGGAATCAATCCTATAGTGTCAACAAAAAAATACGTGTTTTTTTAACCTTTTATGGCAGAAATTGATAAAATAAATGAAATGGTCACTCACCCACTGTTGTTAACGTTATCGAATGTTAAACAAACTTTAGAAAATCGCTTGATGTTTGTAGTGACGTCATCCGACGTCGACGTCGTTTTCGCGCAAAATAATCATCCACACAAAATGAAAATGAATGACAAGATAGGAATTCCATCAAAAGCTATACAAATAACACAAATACAATGAAAAGTAATAGTCATACAATTAGCATTGATCGAAAACAATATGAAAGTATACAATAAAAAGGTTATTGACTTTGTATGGCTAAATATTACTTGGAACTTGTTGTTTTGGCGCAGGACGACGAGCTTGCGAGTCGTCCTGCGCCAAAACAACTCGTTCCAAGTAATATTTAACCATAAATATTCAATAACCTATATTATTTTAAATGATCCACGTCATCGTTTTCATAAAGTTTACTACTTGAGTTAATAGGATGCCTGTTGAGTTGTCTGTCACAATGACACTGGAGTATGTTTTCTGCTTGTGTCACATTTATCTTAATTAAGGAATAATAAATGTTCGCGTTAGAATCGAAATAATAAATACGTACCTGTATTTTATCGGTGAATAAAATACAGTTAGGAGTTCGGATGCCTAGTTATTAAATCCCGAGTGCGTTACCTCGAGTGATTTAGTCGCATCCGAACGACTAACTGTATTGTATTCACCGATAAAATACAGATACGTATTTATTATTTCGATTCTAACACGACAATAAACCCATTGTTTATGCTATTATCTCGGAGGTCAAGGTAATTAGGCTGCTTTATGTACAGTCTGTTCTATGGGCGGCTATTACAGCCAAAAGTATGTTTTTAATAAATCAACGAGTCAAAGATAAATTAATTCATTGGTATTATATTTAATTCAATGTGACTTTAATTGATTCAATACTTTTTTTGAAACCATCTAATCAAACTTAAAACAATCCGATGCTTTGTGAAATAATCTGGAGTGTTTTTTCAAACCATATAATCGAACTTGAAACGATTCATTGCAATGCTAAACAGTTCAATCGGAAACCTGACTCAAAGCAAGAGAATGTGAACCAATTTAAAAGTAACGTGAAACAATATATAGGAAACTGAATTAATGCAAGACCAATGCACTCAATTCAATGACAGCAGAATCAATTTGACATAAAGAAATATGGCCGATACTGAACAGAATTAATACGATGTAAAGTGAATTAATTCAGTGCATTCCCACACAGTTGTGCGAGGGCGCTACTTGCACCTACATAAGCTAGAATATGTACTTCCCTTGATAAGCATTCCATGCGGTGTCCTGTTAGTGCTATCTTACCATCGCATTTTACCATCGACCGATGGTTAGATACGATGGTCGATGGTAAGTTGCGATGGTAAGATGCGATGGTCTATGGTAAGATGCGATGGTAAGTTGCGATGGTAAGATGCGATGGTAATATTCGATGGTAATATGCGACGGAAAAATGCGATGGTCGATGGTAAGATGCGATGGACCATCGACTATCGCATCTTACCATCGACCATCGCATCTTACCATCACATCTTACAATCGACCATCGCATCTTACGATCGCATTAATCGTAATGTAAATTAGGCCGCTTCTTCGTTTTCTATCTTTCTCTCTCTATCTTTCTCTCTCTCTCTCTCTCTCTCTCAGTATAATCTCAGGTTTGTCAGTGAGACGATTTTATTAAATATTAAATTGATAAACATGTTAAGACGGGTGTAATGAAAACTATTCAACCATGTTGGGTGGGTGGATGGGTGGGTTTGGGTGAACACAACCTGTTTTGTTCAATTCTAATTAATTTTATATGAGCGTTCAACTTAGGCCTTGCAAACAATTATGTGTGTTTAGGACAGCCCTACCTTTTTTTTGTGAGTGAAACCTAGCAATTTGCTTCCAATTTATCAGAAAAATATAAAAAGCAAGGCTGTTTTGGGTAAAAAATGCTATGTACCTATATAAAAAAAGAGAAAATAAATCCGTAACTACACTACCTACTTTTCTGGCATGTTACCCTAAACACACATATTTTGTGTTTGCCTTATTACGGAATTATAGCTCAACTATGGACGCGTGCAATCTATCAGACTTCAAACTTCGGAATTTTGGAATTCAGAATTCGGAATTCAGATGTACAACAAATTTGGTATTGTCACCTTTCTGTGACTGGGTTTGAGTAGGTTCCAGTGGGGAGAGGAAGGGTGGCAGGGAGCGCGCCTATATAAATCCTCCAAAAAATACTCACCAACCTCGAATTGCGGATATCCTTGTTAAAACCTGGATCATTACCCTGTATGCGGATTGACTAGATAAATTCCAGACAGCCCCTGCCCCACCAAGCTCTTAATGTTTCTTTAGGCCTTCAGAACATCACATCTTGCCCTTACAAGACTAGTAAAATATAAGTATGCTTGACCTTAAAAAGTGAGGCACTGCATGTTTTATGCATAGTTATAATCAATTAGTGTCATTTAAAAAGTTGATTGCGAAATATGTCCGCTTTCTTTTATATAAGTATGTTTCATGTGTTCCTCCAATGTATGCACTCCTCACTAAGATTCGATGGTAAAATGCGATTGTCGATGGTAAGATGCGATGATCGATGGTAAGATGCGATGGAAAGATGCGACGGTAAGATGCGATTGTCTATGGTAAGATGTAATGATCGATGGTAAGATGCGATGGTCCATCGCATCTTACCATCGACCATGGCATCTTACCATCGCATCTTACCACCGCATCTTACCATCGACCATCGCATCTTAACATCACGTCTTGCCCTTACAAGACACTGTATGGAATGCTTATCAAGGCAAGTAACGTTTCTAGTTTAAGTATGTGCAAGAGGCGCCCTCGCACAACTGTTTGGGAATGCACTGAATTAATTCAATTTACATTGTATTAATTCTGTTCAGTATCGGCCATTTGTCTTTATGTCAAATTGATTCTGCTGTCATTGAATTGAGTGCTTTGGTCTTGCATTAATTCAGTTTCCTATAGATTGTTTCACGTGTCGGTAAATTGACTGGGTTACTTTTAAATTGGTTCACATTCTCTTGCTTTGATTCAGGTTTCCGACTGAACTGTTTAGCTTGCATTGAGGCGTTTCAAGTTTGATTAGATGGTTTGAAAAAACAATCCGGATTATTTCACAAAGCATCGGATTGTTTTAAGTTTGATTAGATGGTTTCAAAAAAAGTAGTGAATCAATTAAAGTTACATTGAATTAAATATAATACCGATGAATTAATTAATCTTTGACTGGATGATTTATTAAAAACATACTTTTGGCGGTAATGGCCGCCCATACTGTTCCATATAGCTTGGGTTGTATGACGTCAAACGTGCTTAGCTACTTCAAGATGCTTATTAATGTTATGTGTATTGATGCATATGATGGGTTTATATCGTGGGGTGGGGGTTGGGGTGCAAGGTTTGAGCATGGCAAGTTTGTTGTAATTAAAATTTCATTAACATTACTGTTGAGTTGGTCTTCGTGACTTATATTTACCAAAATGTTTATTTACTTTTGTTCTGTGTCGTTAACGGTTTAGAAAGTGACGTCATGTAAAATGGCGCTTCCGACGGATGAAAAAAACGCGGGAAATAAAATAATAAACAGTTCTCTCTTCTTTGTGAATTTGAAATACTGTGCAGGTCGTGTTAGAATTGTTGATGACATAGATAAGGGCGGACTGTTTACTACACATTATCGTCTGTTCCAACGGTCTGGTCATAATTACAATTTCAATATATTTATTTTGTGGACTATGCCCAATATACATAATGTATTTCTGATCGCGGTGGTCGTCATATTTTACTATTATAAAATATTTGTATGAACTGTTATATTGAATACAAACATTGTGAGATTTTGAAAAGAATATACTATTAAGTAATTGTTTGTATTTGATATGGAGTTGGGGTTTTGTTTGGCATATGGACATACATGTATTTGGTTATGCCAATAGCTTATAGTAATCGCGGACTACCTGTATACGCGTCTAATTCGCGGTTTACCAAGGAATTATTTATATTACTACATCCAGTTATTACATCTGTCGCAGACTTCCTGTATAAGTCATACAGGTTACATTTGGTTTTCCAATGACTTGTTTATTTCAAGATAAACATAGGAACAACATAACGTATGCGTATTTATTTCCAATATACCCGTTATGTAATGCATTAGTCTTGATCATCCATTATATCTGCGCATCTACCCATTATGTAATGCAGCAGTCATGATCGTCCATTATAACTGCACACATACCCATTATTTAATACATCAGTCCTGATCGTCCATTATAACTGCAAATATACCCATTATGTAATACATCAGTCTTGATCGTCCATTATAACTGCGTATATACCCGTTATGTAATGTATCAGTCTTGATCGTCCATTATAACTGCCTATATAACTACGAATATGCCCGTCATTTAATACAGAAGTCCTGATCGTCCATACATAACTGCGAGCGAATATACCCGTCATGTAATGAGGAAGTCCTGATCGTCCAAACATAACTGCGAGCGATTATACTCGTTATGTAATGCAACAGTTCTGATTGTCCATACATAACTGCGAGCGAGTATACCCGTTATGTAATGCAACAGTTCTAATTGTCCATACATAACTGCGCATTTACTCGTAATGTAATACAGCAGTCCTGATTGTCCATAAATACGAAATAATCATATTTGTTATAATACGTATATATATATTAAGTAATTCAGAGAGAGAGAGAGATAGAGAGAGAGAGAGAGAGAGTTTCTTCGTGTGGTGAACTATTTTGTGGTCATTCTGTTTTTCAGGTAATATTTCTAAACCAAAGCCACTTGCCAACTTTCAATTCTAAAGCGATCGAAAGTAACATACACCGTATCCCCGGACTATCGGACAAGTTTATATACTTGAATGATGATTTCTTCTTCGGCTCTACCGTATCTGTGAATGACTTCTTTACAGAAAGAGAAGGACAAGAGGTATGGTTTTTGTAAGCAGATTACCCACATAAAACAAAAACAACCGTAACATACAAGATTTTAAGCAAGCGTGAAACATACTTTTTAAATATTTTAAAACACTTTCTTTTTGCTTCAAGTAATATTGTTCACATGTGCATTAGCCTTACAACTCATAGACACTGTTTTTAGTTATGTGTAACAAACATACAATGCAGTTTCTTTCGATGCGTGGTTGTGGTTGACTGTGTTTATTGAACGTTACATTTCCTGTTCGACTGTGATTGTAGTGCCTGTTATATTAGTCGAATGAAAAGTGAAGTATTAAAATGAATATGTTTTAGAGCAGCGTATACTTGGTACAAATATGGGAGAAAGGTGTTATCCCCGTTATCAAAAAAAATAAATATATCATAGGAATGTGAATGGCTTAGCTCCAGTGCATACCGAACCATTCAACTCGAGGATTTGACAGCGACGATGACACGTCAAGATTGCGGCAAAGTTTATGACACTGTATCGCGTATATACAGCAAAAAACTTGCATTGTTGAATAATCATTCGAGGTTAACAGACCCACAAGTGTTTTTTTCTAAATAATGGTAGAAAGCGACGTTATATCTAAAGAAACCATGGGTTGTACATTTGCCGTTGTTTTTGTTATAGTTCAGCAAAACTTACCAGTGTGTATTTATTTTATCAATTTACAATACAAATTTGTCCCGCATGATGTTTTAGGGATATATTCCAACGTGTTTAATTTCGTTTCGACCATTCGCCTAAGTCTCGGAGTGAAATGAAGTCAAACTAGCAACCACACAATGGTAAATATATGTAACTGATATTCCGTCAAACTTTCATTATTTAAATTGACAGGTGTACCTTTCTTGGACGGTACCCATCTGTAATGTTGGATGTATTGCTAGCATGTTAAAGAATGGTAAATGTGATAAACCATGCAATACAATGAATTGTGGATGGGACGGCGGAGAATGTATAGGTGAATATAACTTCTTAACATGCTCTTTCTTCGGATAACACTGTTGCAATTTAAACAATAGCATATTCAAGTTAGGAATGATATTTGGCAACAGGTCATGCCTGTGTAAGATCTAATACGTATGAAGTTGCACGTTAACCATATATTTGCATCAATCATAGCATCAAATATGTAAGTGTCGAGTCTTGCGGATGGCGGGAGATATACAGTACTGGTTCTACCGAGGAAACTGTTAGTGATCTGCCTCCATCACGAAACGATCGACCGTCATAATGATATATATCCAGAAATGTGCCGGAAATGACGTAAATCACCATTAAACCAATCAAACAACTGTTTTGTCTTAAAGAAAACTAGACTTTAGGCAATCGAATATTTGGTATATTTCTAAACATGTATTTATTAGATCAAACTGTACTGAACTGTGATTGTATACTTTAATAACGATTTGCGTTAACGCCTACTTAATTGTAACTACATGTTGTTTAATGCATTACTATCATTAGAACTGCGGTATACGTTATTACACGCTTATGACTCGTATGCCTCCTATATTTGAAAACTGATTTGAATTAATAGTAATACAATATTATTATTTATTTATTTTTACATTAGGAGTGCCGTTGCCTGTCGAAAATATTTCAACGCTTACTAATGCCCCAAAAGCCAATGCTGCAGTGCAACCTGCACACACGTATGATAATAAATATAATAATACAAATACAAAGAGCTCAAGGAAGGAAAGCATAGTATATGTCCCTTCAGAGAAATTGTCGCACAAGGTACGGAAGCATGTTTAATTAAGAAATGTATATGTATGTATACACGGACTACTATTAATACATATGTATGTATACACGTACTACTATTAATACATATGTATGTATACACGTAATACTATTAATACATACGTATGTATACATGTACTACTTTAAGGAGCATGGTGTAGAAATACATATGTATGTATACACGTACTACTATTTATACATATGTATGTATACAAGTACTACTATAAGGAGAATGGTGTAGAAATACATATGTATGTATACACGTACTACTATTAATACATATGTATGTATACAAGTACTACTATAAGGAGCATGGTGTAGAAATACATATGTATGTATACACGTACTACTATTAATACATATGTATGTATACAAGTACTACTATAAGGAGAATGGTGTAGAAATACATATGTATGTATACACGTACTACTATTAATACATATGTATGTGTACACGTACTTCTATTAATACATATGTATGATTACAAGTACTACTGTAAGGAGCATGGAGTAGATATACATATGTATGTATACACGTACTACTATTAATACATATGTATGTATACACGTACTATTATCAATACATATGTATGTATAAATGTTCTACTATTAATTCATACGTATGTATACACGAACTAGTCTTAATACATACGTACGTATACACGTACTAGTATTAATGTATATGTATGTATAAACGTAATACTAGTATTACATATGTATGTATACACGTACTACTATAAGGAGCATGGTGTAGAAATACATATGTATGTATACACGTACTACTATTAATACATAGGTATGTATACAAGTACTATTATTAACATATATGTATGTATACACGTACTACTATAAGTACATATGTATGTATACACGTTTTACTATTAATACATATGTATATATATACACGTACTACTATAAGGAACATGGTACAGAAATACATACGTATGTATGCACGTATAACTATTAATATATATGTATGTATACAAGTACTATTATTAACATATATGTATGTATGTATACACGTACTACTATTAGTACATATGTATGTATACACGTAAAACTATTAATACATATGTATGTATGCAAATACTACTATTAATACATATGTATATATACACGTACTACTATAAGGAACATGGTACAGAAATACATATGTATGTATGCGCGTACTACTATTAATACATATGTATGTATACACGTACTACTATTAATACTTATGTTTGTATACACGTACTACTATTAACACATATGTATGTATACACGGACTACTATTAACACATATGTATGTATACACGTACTACTAGTAATACATATGTATGTATACACGTACTACTATAAGGAACATGGTACAGAAATACATATGTATGTATGCACGTATAACTATTAATACATATGTATGTATACAAGTACTATTATTAACATATATATATGTATACACGTACTACTATTAGTACATATGTATGTATACACGTATTATTATTAATACATATGTATGTATACACGTACTACTATAAGGAGCATGGTGAAGAAATACATACGTATGTATACACGTACTACTATTAATACATATGTATGTATGCAAATACTACTATTAATACATATTTATGTAAACAAGTACTTCTATATGTAGCATGGTCTAGAAATTCATACGCATGTATACACGTACTACAATTAATACATATGTATGTATACACGAACGACAATTAATACATATGTATGTATAAACGTACTACTATTAATACATATGTATTTATACACGTACTACAAGTTATACATATGTATTTATACACGTACTACTATTAATACATATGTATGTATGCAAATACTACTATTAATACATATTTATGCATACACGTACTACTATTTGTAGCATGGTCTAGAAATTCATACGCATGTATACACGTACTACAATTAATACATATGTATTTATACACGTTCTACTATTAATACATACGTATGCATAAACGTACTACTATTAATACATATGTATGTATACACGGACTACTGTTAGTACATATGTATGTATACACGTACTACCATTAATGCATATGTATGTATACACGTACTACTATTAATACATATGTATGTATGCAAATACTACTATTAATACATATGTATATATACACGTACTACTATAAGGAACACGGTACAGAATACCTATGTATGTATGCACGTATAACTATTAATACATATGTATGTATACAAGTACTATTATTAACATATACGTATGTATGTATACACGTACTACTATTAGTACATATGTATGTATACACGTATTACTATTAATACATATGTATGTATACACGTACTACTATAAGGAGCATGGTGAAGAAATACATACGTATGTATGCGCGTATAAATATTAATACATATGTATGTATACACGTACTATTATTAACACATATGTATTTATACACGTACTACTATTAATACTTATGTTTGTATACACGGACTACTATTAACACATTTGTATGTATACACGTACTACCATTAATACATATGTATGCATACGCGTCCTACTATTAATATATATGTATGTAAACAAGTACTACTATTAATACATATGTATGTATACACTTTCTACTATTAATACATATGTATGTATACACGTACTGCTATAAGGAGCCTGGTGTAGAGATACATATGTATGTAAACACTAACTACTATTAATACATATGTATGTTTACACGTACTACTTACTAATATGACATATGTATGTATACACGTACTACTATAAGTAGCATGGTCTAGAAATTCATACGTATGTATACACGTACTACAATTAATACATATGTATGTATAAACGTACTACTATTATTACATATGTATGTATACACGTACTACTGTTAATATATATGTATTTATACACGTACTACTATTAATACATATGTATGTATACACGTACTACTATTGATACATATTTATGTATACACGCACTACCGTTAGTACATATGTATGTATACAAGTACTACCATTAATGCATATGTATGTATACTCGTACTAATAGTAATACATATGTATGTATACACGTATTACTATTAATACATATGTATGTATAGAGGTACTACTATTGATATATATGTATGTATACAGGTACTACTATTAATACTTATGTATGTATACACGTACTACTATTAAAACATATGTATGTATACACGGACTACTATTAATGCATATGTATGTATACAAGTACTACTATTAATGCATATGTATGTATACAAGTACTACTGTTAATACATATGTGTGTATACACGTACTACTGTTAATGCATATGTATGTATACAAGTACTACTATTAATGCATATGTATGTATACAAGTACTACTTGTAATACATATGTGTGTATACACGGACTACTGTTAATGCATATGTATGTATACAAGTACTACTGTTAATGCATATGTATGTATACAAGTACTACTATTAATGCATATGTATGTATACAAGTACTACTATTAATACATATGTATGTATACAAGTACTACTATTAATACATATGTATGTATACAAGTACTACTATTAATGCATATGTATGTATACAAGTACTACTATTAATACATATGTGTGTATACACGTACTGCTATTAATACATATGTATGTATACACGTACTACTATTAATACATATGTATGTATACACGGACTACTGTTAATGCATATGTATGTATACAAGTACTACTATTAATACATATGTATGTATACAAGTACTACTATTAATGCATATGTATGTATACACTTACTACTATTAATACATAGATCGAGACGCTAATTGCAATGATTGATAAACTTTTCAAGATTGCCATGTATTCCTTTAATATATAATCCGTGTACTTTTGTTTTTAGTTTTTGATTGTACGAATAACAAAAATGACGGTATTGAGACGTTTTCTATTGTTAACGGATATTGGGCAATATATTGAACGATGTACTCGAGACGACTTAAATAATATATAACTAACTTCTGTGTTGTAGCCGTCGACATCTAGCATTATAATTTTAAATATATTTTTCATAAGTAAAGACTACAATGGGTGTTATTATTTGTCAATTACCAGACAGAAGATTCAAGTATCGTCAATGACAGTTACATGGCTACACATTACCAAACTCGTAAGCTATTGGATATATTTACCGACACTGTACTGCATGTTGACTCCTTATACAACTTGGAGTTTGGGCATGCGCAAAGAAGGGTAATTTCTCATGTGCCATTCATGGTGGATAAACACGTAATGAAAGAACTACAAGAAAGGTAATTTAATACAATTCATTATTATTTACTATTATTTATTGTTTATGTTTAATGAAATTGTATAAACATAATCGGAAAAATGTTCACATTTAGCTAGTTGGGAGCTCGAGTTGTCAAATAAGAAAGTGTAGATGCTTACGGATTGGAGAAACGCATACAGTTCTGGTTCTATCCAGGAAAATGTCGATGGTCTGCCTCCACCACGAAAAATAGTTCGCCATATACGTATAACATCATAATTTATGGAGAAAATACCGTAAACACCATTCAACCAATTAATAGTATCTATAGTTGTGAATATTGAGATAAATAACATAAATTGTGATCCATCAATAAAAGAACACATTAAACGGATTGCACATTATTTCATTAAGTGTGTGACATCAATTGCTTAAGTGAAACATTATACTTAGAGACATAACTAAATAGTAGTGTTAACATAGTTAAGATAGAACCTCTTGTTGGCCTTTGTTCACTAGCATGGGCTGCTGTGGACCTGTGGATAGCACGTTCGACCCTGCATCCGGCAATCACGGTTTGAACCTCTTTGGCGTCATGGGGTTTATTGAGAGTGTCATTAGGCGAGACACTTACCTTAACCTAATGCGTTGGATAGGGACGTAAACCGGGCGGTCACGAGTTAAAGAACCAGATGCATCGGGTTATGGTTAAGACTTGATAATAAAGATAAGGCAAGGTTCCATATGTTTACCTTCGCTCGCTTAGGAGCTGCTCGGAACAGATATGCCGAAATACGTTAAACACCTAGTCAATGCAATATAGTATACTATAATATCAATAACAGTATTTGATACTGTTTCATGATTTTTTGTATCAGACGTCGTTGTATTGATAAATATATATGTTCACTGAATATTTATCTCTGCTTGCCATGTGCTGCTAAACAACTTAAACATTGTTTTACCATGCACCTGGTGTTTCAACTGTTCACAGTTTAATTTATGCATGTAGATATACATATAGTCAACTTGATGAAAACACGGATATGCTATAAGATAAGATTGTTTAAAGGGATTGTAACCTTATATATATTTCTTTATTTGTTGAATAACCTTTCTGAGACGAAAAACGTATAAAACAATCAGCTAAGTGCTGAATGAAAAGAGAATAACGTGGTTAGTAGCTTCAACGTTCAGCTCCGTTTTATTTGTGACGAAAATTGATAAAGCTCACCAAAGGCTCACCAGAGGCTGGCTGCTATACCAGTTATAACACTAGCCAACATGTTGGTCAGCTTTTATGCAATTACTTAAATCAATGTATTTTTTTATGAATGTCAATTTCTTTAATGACGGATTACTATGTTGTTTAAGTATGACACATGCATTGAAGGCATTATAATACGTTTTAATACGTTACAGGTTCCCAAAACAGTGGGAAAGTACATCCTCGCACCAATTTCGGAGATCAGACGACATGCAGTACGCGTTTGCTTATATCTACTACCTGATGAATGCAAAAACAATTGTTACACTTGCTGATTTGTTTGCTAAGGTTGATGCTGATAACTCACAGTATGTGGTTAATACATATTGTAAAAAGTTACTTGCCACACAGCCATGTGGATTTGTAACGTCTACTTTGAGTATTGTTTTTGTAAATGTTTCACGTCCATTAAAGGATGACTAGGGTTTTATGGTTAAGAGGCCATTCTATGTAATTATTTAGTGTGTCATTAGGCAAAACACTTATCCTAGCCCCAGTCTTGCAATCAAGAAGAAGAAGACATTTCATAACTCGGCGTGCCGCACCAATAACGTCTTGCTTTCAATGCAGTATGTTTACCATTACACTATCACCCTCGTTAAATGAGATTATGTCGTAGCTCTTTAAACTCACTGAGTTCCAATTGAATTTTCCCAGATAGTTGACTATATACAACTTGTGTAATAATTTTCAAGTACTCTGTTACGGCTAATAATGATTTAAAGGTTTACATGATTGTGTTTGTTGTTTCAATTAACAGAATGTTGTCATTGGCGGAAGTTCGTACGTTTGCTGACAGTCTTACCGATGTTCCTGATGTAAGTAAGCCTATCCTTTGTTGGAAAACATAATTATAACAATTGTAATCTTCGTGTAGTGAACGCTACATTACCTTTTTAGGAAATACTAAATACGGAACATACATGTACCATATATTACAATCGGTCTGCTAGATTCATGTTGGCATTGCTTACTGTTTTTTTAAGTTAATTGTATTAAATTTGTGTCAAGAACTGTTAAACAAGTATATCTCCGAACGTGTATCTTTGTTTTATTTTAGGCTTTCAATAAGTTAGCGGGTACGCTGCATAGATGCGCTGTTGCATCAGCCAATGTTTCGTCACGACAATCGCTGACACAATTGGTACGTATAATACGGAAACCGTAGGTGGAGATACTTACGTTCGTTTCTGATTTGAATTCGTTATAAGGATATAATATATTAAAGTTAATATTTTGTTATTTCATTAAAGCGAAATACGTGAAGTATTTAGCTTACATTTGTAATTTCGTTAAAATGAAATAAAGTTGCTTTTTATCTCTTTAGAAATAAATTAACTACTTTAGTTACTGTACTTCATTATAGAATGAGTTTTCAACTTTTCTTTATCGTAACCCTGATCTATTTAAAATATAAACGTAACTGAAAAACTCTTCTGCGACAAGACTATCCTAACCTGACTTATGTGGTGGTGTGGTTTACAAGATCCTTGGTCATGAGCACGTTTATACAGTCTTTATTTGTTAGATAACAACAACGAAACAAATGTTATGATACTGTCAACTTAGAAAGCACTGCATGTTAAGTTTTTGACGCACTTACAGTTCTCTACTATAATTTCGTATTTCATATGTTATCTTTGGTTGTTATCAGCATCAACCTTAGCAAAAAATCAGCCGGACAGATTGTTGACCCAATGATGACGTGTACATCAATCTTGAACTTAAATGTAATCTATTTCTGTTCTATTCTATATTTTCAGTCACAAATAAAGAAACATACTTTTTTAAACTGTTCTGACATAACCAAGATATTGAATAGAAATTTGGGATCTCAAAATAAATATAGGTAAGTATTGACCAAATCGTCTGTTTCGTCACATATTGTGTTACAACCACTTAAATAGGCTACGTTGTAATGACATAATCATTAGCACACACTGTCTAACATGTTCGGCATATCTTTGTAGCTGTTACGTAGAATATCGCTTAAGCCGGTGCTAGGAGGCGTGAGAGGTATTGCACTTAACATTACCTCTCATGAACAGACACAATAAAACCGATCTGCTACTTTTATCGCTTGTTTGTGTTTGTTGCATCCAATGGATCAACTTTTCAGTATTTGTTTTGAATCATATTCATATAGGGTTGTACAGCTCAATACCACAGGGTGACATTGACTTTGCTTTGCATAGGTCATTAAATGTGTCAGTTTTCTCATCGTGTCTAATATTTACGTCAAGATGTTGATTATAACTATGATTCTGTTGAACTAAATGTACTAGTTACACTAAACTTTAATACAAGTTATATATCGAGTAGGGGAGCTCTATTATGCGGATTGGTTCCAAAGAATGACTGTGACCTTGTAAAGTTGTATATTGGGTAGCATATCTCATTCTGACAGTGGTTCCATATTCGACCTTACCCTTCTGTGCATTTAGCACATTTTTCTAAATCCTGTCCTACATAATCTTAAACGTACGACTCCGTAGTTTCATATTTTTAAAACAAAAACTACATACAAGTTTACCTATCTCAAACATAAAGGTGTTGACAAAGGAATACCGACTTAGAACTATCAGTATAGTTAAAATGTCATCAAATATATTACCTGGTTTCTTGTCATCATTATTAGAATATTACATGTTTACAAAACTGTGTACATTGTATATACATGTATATAGTATGTTGTGTTTATTTATGTATGTAGATATTTGTCAAGAATACTTGATATACAAAGTGTATGTTAGCTATTATATATTGCACTGTTCAATGTATTACTCAGCGAAATATGATTGTGTAAAAATTACTTTTTAAATAAACCTTTTTAAAGGCCGTCTTATTCGTTTGCAGATATTCGATCGCCAAACAAACTTGTAAAGGATTCGTAAAACTGACAAATGATGTTAAAATTGTACAAAGAGATCTAACAAGGTTAAAACGATTTTATAACTGGTAAGTATATGTAGGTTTACTCAGCCTGAAACAGCATGTTTAGTCCTTCAGCCCTATATCAATTTATTTAGTTTAATAATATTTTATTGCAGATATCTTACAATACAGCAATTCAACACCACAACATAATAGCAACATATGCAAATGATTGAACAAGTTGTTACAATATTAGTTACAGTTCTCTCCAGTTTGGCCGAAAATGTGTACTTGATAATTGGTATGAAATTGTAACAATACATTTAAATATGAATTGATAAGAAAAACGAAGAAAAACAAATCCAAATAAATAAAAATTAAACCCTGCCTTGCCATACTACCTAATACCATCATTTTGAAAGTGTCAATATTTAATTACAATATGTGTATTATACGAACAGAGGACATTAAATCAGTTCATGTGTAATAGTTCTTTATGGCCGTAACGTGGCTAACAGTGTATGCGCTTGTATAATAATACCAAACACATATATAAAGTTACATTCCATTATGTAAAACAGTTTCGGAGATACAAGCTGTGAGGTGAAACCCCCAGCGGCCTTTTTCGCCACTGACCGTTCCAAGGTGGTAGCCCTATTGTCAACCATTTTGTGTTTGTGATGTCTTATTTGATACACGAGCATCGTTGTGTTTTACTTATATTGCCTATTAATGTTGCCTTGTTGGTTAGATAATAGCTCATGGCGGGGATTTCTTTATTTACACTGTCCCGTTTTATTGGGTTAACAGCAGGGTAAGTGTGCGGTGAAACCCCCCAGCGACTTTTTTTACCACTGACAGTTCCAAGGCGGTAGCACTATTGTCAACCCTTTTGTGTTTGTGATGTCTTATTTGATACACGAGCATCTCTGTGTTTTGCTTATATTGCCTATAAATGCTGCCTTTTTGGTTAGAAGATAGTTCGTGGCGGGGATTTCTTTATTTACATTGTCCCCTTTTATTGGGTTAACAATAGGGCAAATGTGAGGTGAAACCCCCAGCGGCCTTTTGTACCACTGACAGTTCAAAGGCGGTATCCCTATTGTCAACTATTTTGTGTTTGGGATGTCTTATTTGATATACGAGCATCTGCATCTTCGTGTTTTACATATATTACCTATTAATGCTACCTTGTTGGTTAGAATATAGTTCATGGCCGGGATTTCTTTATTTACACTGTCCCATTTTATTGGGTTGACTGTAGGTTAAGTGAAACCCCCAGCGGCCTTTTTTGCCACTGACCGTTCCAAGGCAGTACATGTAGCTCTATTGTAAACCCATTTGTGTTTGTGATGTCTTATTTGGCCTTTTATTTATCTTTAAATTTGTTCTTTGTTTCTGTGTGTGAATGTGGTTGACTGTCGTGCTTGAATGCTGCTTTTCCTGTTTGACAATATTATATCTATATATACTCCTGGACGTTTATGATGGCCAACAAGGTTAAGTTGAGTATTATCAAATATCAAAGACGGACGGTTTATGAGGTCGCAGGTCGTCATTAATTGTAGTTTCCATGTAATCTATGTCAAATGTAGATACCGCGATAGAACTGTCATCACCAAATAGCCTTGTCGTATTAAGCAATGTATCAGCTATGTCGTTTATATAAATTAAAAACAATAATGGTCAAAGGAAAGAGCCTTGTGGTACGCCGGCATTTTGAGATTTTATTTCAGAAAAAGAAGAACCAATGAAAACTCTTTGTTTACGATCAGTTATATAATTATTTACGAACTAATAAGGATGCCCGAAATACTGAGTGCCAGATACGATCTAAGGCTTTGGGTATATCAGAAAAATACCATACATGTTAATTTGTTTTCGTCAATCGCTTTGCATATTTGATTATAAATATCAATTAGTTGGTAAACTATTGAGTGACCAGGTAAAAAACTAGAATGGTTCTTAAATATTAAATTATTGGTAGGTAAAAAAATAAAATATGCCTGAAAATCACGTGTTCCAAAACCTTTCCAACACAACTAATTAACGATATTGGTCTATAATTTGATTATAAATCTTTATCACCTGATTCAAAAAGTGGTATAACATTATGTAGTTTCTAGCATTGTGGACCTATGCTTTCTTGACTTGAACGGTTAAACAGAATACACAGTGGGCGACATGTTGTTTTTGAAGTTTCTTTCAGGACTCGATGGTTTATTTCATCTGGCACAATATCTTTATTTATCACTAAAATTGATAGGATATCAGAAATTTCATTTTTCAATTTATTTGTTTAGCATACGTGTGATTTGATTTAAATTGATTGCGCAATGTCGGAAACATTGATAATACATATACATATACATTTTACAAGGCAATGTATTACGAGCAATCATACGAGGAATGATATAAGTCAATGTATTACAAGGGCAAGGTATATGTAAAGTCACAAGAGTACAAGAGGAGTTCAACTTATGACTTAAAACTTTTTTATTAAATGTTATATTTCAGCGGAAGTGATTATAAAAACTGCGTGTTATTTATTTATGTGAAACTGTGATTTAGAACGTATGCATTTAAAAATAATCGCCAATTTCACGCGGTTCGATTTAAATTACATTTTGAATTAGGTGCATAATATTTCCCAATGACTTGGCAGAAGCCAGAGCAACAAGATAATAAACCATTGAGTGCACGACACGACAAGACTGCAGACAAACATCAAACGTCACCGTCTATTGGGCTTTATGTAGACGTCGTCATAGGTTCCACAGCCTGCCCGGTCATCGCACAATCAAAGAGGAAAGCATAGTGGCAAACTGTAAATGGGTCAACCACTAAACATGCAGTACGTTGCAAATGATAGGGTCATAGCCTCTTTTGACAAGTATAATAATGATTGTATGAAAGTGATTATCACCAACGATCCTACGAAGTTTGTAAATCACATCACCATAGAAGTCAGGTTGTGATAGTCCTTGTCGCAGAAGAGGTCTTACATTACTCTTATTTTTGGAAAGAAGATTAGGGTTACGATAATACAATTTTGCAAAAGTTTTACGAAGTTTATGGTAACGGTAACCCTGATGGAGTAGCATTTTAGTTACACAAAGATTACAAATATTAAAATCCTCAACTCGAATGAAAGCTCTAGAAAAAATGAATAAGTTGAGACACATAGACTCCAATAGAAGTTGCATCTAAATGGGGTCATCGCATAATCAATGAGGAAAGCATAGCGGCATAATTTTATTTTTAAAGGTAGATCTGGGTTACGATAATGAAATTTTGCAAAAGTTTTTCGAAGTTTATGGTAAAGGTAGCTCTGCTGGAGTAGCTTTTTAGTTATACAAATATTACGAATATTAAAGTCCTCAACACGACTACAAGCTCTAAGTTGACACACATAGACCTCATAAGAAGTAGATCGGGGAACATCTCGATCTATATGGGGATAATTAACAATATCAAATTTAAAATCATATCTATTGTCATAGATTTTACTAATTATTTCGCCATTTTCAATAGAGATGTAAATCAACAAAAGAAGCGACAGAAGAAAAAATATATATTATGTAAACTGTGTTTGAACCAATAGCATTGAAAGAAACTACTTATGAATACAATGGAATTGTCCAGTTATATAGTGATATTACAGGGTTAACTGTATTGAATTTTAAATAATGCGACAGTTTATCAGTCGTGTAATGGTTTCGCATATTTGGTTAACGGCGACACGTTGGCTTAGGCGGTAAACATGATTTGCAACCGTTAAACGACTGATATCTCAGTCGCAAAACTGAAAATATCAATACTGGATAACCCGTTTTCATTGCAATTCATTGCTTTTAACAGTATCTCTGGCAAGCGACTTAAATGAAACTAAATGACTCCAAGTTGTTGAAGGTCTAACGTCACATGATTGAATTTACGAAGCGTTATATTCTATTTATTGGTCGCAAATGTTTGAGCGTCTACCAAATCGGATTGCAGAATGTTTTTTTTTGGCAAGGTAGTTAGAAACATATTTTTTTGTTAGCTTTATTTAATAATAGTATCTAGAAAATTAACAGAAATATATGATGCATTCAATCATGTCAATGTAATTTCTTGCAGCAAATTTAAATGTGTAAACGACGATATCGACTATACCAAGGCTAACTATGCAGAGGTAGTGGCACTAGTAAGAGACTTCTACAATTCTTTATTCCCGCATCGGTCACAGTTCGAGCTACCAGATGGTCAGATTAATGGCTTTACGCATATTGATGAACTTGGTAAATAACTGACCCTGTTACATGTTTGAAAGACTTGTTTGCATGGTGTTTTATGTCATTTTTAGCACATTTAGGCTATATATGAAGGTGGATTTGTAGTAGTAATTGTAGGCAATCCATTTCTTCTTGTGTAATGTATACCTCATTCATCCCTGGAAATTAACAATTTTTCTTTTTACAAGTCGAGCTTGGGATTCAAACCTGCTACGGTCAGAAGCAAAAAAGTTTCAACCTCAGCATATTTACCATCCCGGTCATGGAGGCGTATGATCACGAAGTGCGATATGTTCAAATCTTTGGCAGTCTTAAGAGCATATTGGAACATAATTTGCAATATCTATTAAATGATTTAGGTAAGAGTTCAATGTATTGAACTTCCAAATAGGACGAAACTCAGCTTCACCTTTCATTATTTTGATAATGATAAAGCTATACCCAGTACGTGTTATCGTGTTATGTAAATAAACATCGTGGGACAACTGAACTCAAAATCGTGCAGGCGATAAATAATCATACATGTATTAGAAAGAAAGATATAAAAATCGGCAAGGAAAGTAGCGTTCAATGACGACAATCAACCACAAAACAATATAAGGTTATTATGTGTTTAGGCATAAATACCAATTATTTACAAGTTCGTCATCTAATTTTTTTTTATCATTATGTGTTGTCAAACTTTATATAATAGTAGCATTCACCACGGTTTAGTTGTGCAGGTGTAAGTATAGGATAGAGCATGAGTTTTGCAAGTGTACGGGGAGATAATCGTCCGTACACGTGCAAGACTCATGCTCTATTGTATTTATACCACAATAACTAACATATGCTGTGTATATCCTCGGGTATTACATGATGCATAGTGTGTATTTAGGCTATTGTGGTATAATTGAGTTGTATTGGCTTGCGTCATCAGTTGTTGACATTTGAGACGGCTGTCGATTAAGAGAGTTGCTACTAGACAGTGGACGGGTTCAATTACTGATCACGTGTAAATAAAAGGCAGTCGCCAGAGAATGGACATATTGAACAACAAGTCGGATATAGTTTATTTATTCGAGTTTTAAAGAAACAAGTTCTGCCGTCGTTATCGCTCCATTGAACGTATTGCCTTAAATTTGAATAATTACCTATATTTAATGAACGTGTTTTATTCAAAATGTGAACATTGAACAGTAAACAAGGTCAGTTTCCTTACACGTATTAGTCCGTTTTCTTTAGAACATAAACCAATTTAATGTGCATACGCTTTTGATTTGTATAAACATAATAATACCAGTCAATGTATTTTTCAGGTTAACGATTTGGAAAGACGCTATCCAAGGTGATTTTTGCTTCTTGGAGAAGGGGTTGGATGGGGAGTTGAAAGTTAATACTCTGACCGCGTAATGAGTTGAAGTTATTTTATCTCAATATTCACAGCTATAAATAGTATTAATGGGTTGATTGGTGTTTTATGGTATTTTCAGCACATGTTATGTTAAACGTATATAACAAACTATTTTTAGAAGGTGGAGGCAAACCATCAACTTTTTCCTGGGTAGAACCAGTATTGAATAGGCTCCCCCAACCGTAAAAATCGACAAGTTCTTATTTGTCAACTCGAATCCCCAACTAGCTGAATGTGAACATTAATCAGACTTTGTTTATACAGTTTCATATATATATGAATGGGTATAACGTATTTAATGTTCATCATTCAGATAAACGTAAGCTATGTATACTTACACGCCATTTAGATATGGAAAAAAATGTGTTTTATTAATAATACATAATAATAAATAATAGTGAAGTGTATTAAATTACCTTTCTTGTAGTTCTTTCAATACGCGTTTATCCACCATGAATGGCACATGTGAAATTACCTTTCTTTGCGCATGCCCAAACTCCAAGTTGTATAAGGAGTCAACATGCAGTACAGAGTCGATATATATATCCAATAGCTTACGAGTTTGGTAATGTGTAACCATGTAACTGTCATTAACGATACTTGAATCGTCTTTCTGGTAATTGACAAATAAATTACACCCAGTAATCTGTATATATGAGACATATATTTATAATTATAATGCTAGATGTCGACGGCTACAACACAGAAGTTAGTTACTTATTATTTAAATCGTCTCGCGAGCATCGTTCAATATATTGCACAATATCCGTTAACGATAGAAAACGTCTCAATCCGGTCATTTTAGTTATCAATCAAAAACTCTTAATTACACCATGTACACGCCGGTTTATATATTAAAGGAAGACGTGTACGGGGAGATAATGCACGAGCGTATCCTCTAGTATTACACGATGCATAGTGTGTATTTAGGCAACTGTGGTATATATTATGTTTGTACCATAGCTCTAATGTTTTTTCTTTGTTCTTGCTCATGATATAATTTTCATAAACCTGAAGGGCTGAGCCTAAACCGTGCTATAAATGCCGGTATATTTCAGCCGTGCTATAAATGACAGATTCGGCAGTTATACCATGGTCTACTCAAATTTACGCGCGCGCTGTTGTAATTTACATACGACCTGTCAATCAAAGCGACCAAAACAGCACTACTTGACAGTGCATTTGCCCAATAATATACAAAGGCGATTGCAATAATCAAAACATGGGTCATGCTCATCACGCATGATAATGCTATTTCTTGATTGGATCGAGTTGTTATTTTTACTGAAAACTGCAACGCCCTAAAACGTCTTGCACATGCGTAGTTGGATAAATGGCTCTGGTACAAAACATTTATAGCATATTTTTCTCGTATGCGAATTATACTGCACTCTCGGGCCTGCGGTATGCTACAAATAGTACATAGACAAACAAACATGGTTATACCATGTCCTTATAGTAGTACTTGTATTCATACGTATGCATTTCTAAATTATACACGTATCCATACCTGGTGCGACAATTTCTCTGAAGAGACATCTACTATGCTTTACTATCATGTGCTGTTTGTATTTGTATTATTATAATTATTAGCATACGTGTGTTCACGTTGCACGTCAGCCTTTGCTTTTTGGGCATTAGTAAACGTTGAAATATTTTCGACAGTCAATGGCATTCCTAAATGTAAAAAAAATAAAGAAGTATTAATATTAATTGAAATTCTTTTTCAGAAAGTTACATAAATTATAGGAGGCATACGAGTTATACTCGTGTATTAACGTATACCGCAGTTCTAGTGATAGTAATGCATTTAACATGTTTAACAGCATGTAGTTACAATTAAGTAGGCGTTAACGCACATCTTTATCAAAGTTCAGTATAGCTTGATCTATTAATACATGTTTAGAAAAATATTCGCTTCCCTAAAATCTAGTTTTTGTTAAGAGAAGCTCACGCCATCCATAAGAACCGATACTTACATATTTTATGTTTTGTTTTGGTGCCAATATATGACTAACATGCACCTTGATACGTGCCAGATCTTCACTGGTATGACCTGTTGACAAATATCATTCATAATTTGAATACACTATTATTGAAATTAAAACAGTGTCATCCATAGAAATAGCATGTGCAGAAGTTGTATTCACCTATACATTCTCCGCCGTCCCATCCACAATTCATTGTATTGCATGCCTTATCACAGTTGCCATTCTTTAACATACTGGCAATACACCCTTTATTACAGATGGGTACCGTCCGAGCAAAGTGCACCTGTCAGAGTTCCGAGCCATAGGCGAGTGCTCGAAATGAAGAAAAGCACGTTGGAATATCCCCAAAACTTCATGCGGGACAAATTATAATTGCAAATTGATAAAAAAGACAAACTAGTAACCAACGGCAAATGTACGACCCATAGTTTCCTTAGATTTAACGTCGTTTTTTTACTGTTACTTTGCAAACACATTGTGAAGCAGTTTACCTCGAAAGATGATTATTTAACAATACACGATTTTATTGTGTATACGCAATACACTGTCATCAACGTTGACGCAAACTTGACGTGTTATCGTCGTTGTCAATTCCGTGAGTTGAATGATTCGGTATGCACTGGAGCTAAGCCAATCCCATTCCTGTGATTTTTGTTTTGGAAATGGGGATCATACATTTCACCCATATATCTAGCAAGTATATGCAGCTCTAAAACATATTTTCATTTTAAAACTTCGGTGTTCATTATACCACTATGATTACAATCAAAGTAGATATAAAAATAAAACAGAAAAAGTAGCATTCAGGGAAGACAGTCAACCACAAACACAAAAAGAAACAAAGACGAACTATATATAAAGATGAATAAAATATTAAATAAGACATCACACATATCGGTCTGTGGCAATATAGGCCGCAATAGGTTTAAACCAGGTTCTAGGGTCCACCAAATCTCATTCTTACCATATTTCATCCCAATAAACAAGACAGTGTAAACAAATATATCCCCGCCAGGGGCAGCGTTAATAGGCAATATAAGTAAAACACATAAATGATCATGTATATATAATATAAGAAAAAGAATAGGAATCAACAAAGTAAGTACTCAATAACTTGGCGGAAGCCAGAGCAACAAGAGAACAAACCGTTAAGGTTCGACAAGACAAGATTAAAGACAAACATCAAACGATACCGTCCTATACGGATTTAGGTAGACGTCATCATAGGGTCCACAATCTGTCCGGTCATCGCAAAATCAAAGAGGACAGCATAGTGACGAACTGTAAATGGGTCAGGCACTAAACATGCAGTACGTTGCAAAATGATAGGGTCATAACCTCTTTTGATAAAATGTTTAACAAGTTTAACAAAGATTGTATGAAAGTGATTATGACCACTGATCTGACGAGTTTGTAAATCACATCACCTTAGAAGTCAGGTTGTGATAATCCTTGTCGCAGAAGAGTTCTTAAATTACTTTTGTATTTTAAAAGTAGATTTTGCAAAATGTTTAATTCGAACAGGAAATGGAGCAAGTTTTTGAAACAAATAAGCAAAGCGAGACTTATTTCTCTGCTGATGTTTACTTCATGTTAATATGTGTAAATATGTAAGGCAAAAAATAAGGTTCGGGACGTTACTTGAAATCCAATTCATGTCTCCGTGACAACTTGGTTTCTGAATATTTTTAACCCCCGTGACTTGCCTATAATTATGTTTAACTTTGTTTTCAGTTCCTGTCCAGATATAATGCCATTTTCTCTGGTAGCTATTTTACGCTTGCGTAATATGTTGATTGCTATATTTGTTTTTGTTTGATGTGGATGATTTAGTAACAAAAAGCATACCTCTTGTCCTTCTCTTTCTGTAAAGAAGTCACTTACATATACGCTATAGCCGAAGAAGAAGTCATCATTTAAGTATATAAACTTTTCCGATAGTCCGGGGATACGATGTATGTTACTTTCGATCGCTTTAGAATTGAAGGTTGGCAAGTGGCTTTGGTTTAGAAATATTTCCTGAAAAACAAGATGACCACGAAATAGTTCACAACACGAAGAAACTCTCTCTCTCTCTCTCCCCAGTAAATCGTTTTTACTTCATAATCAATACTATTTCGAGCACTAATAAACTCAACATTACACAAAACTGTATCCATTTATTAATTAATAGATACATAATCATGATCATTTCGTATTCATGGACAATCGGGACTGCTGCATTATTGACAGGTATATGCGCAGATATATTTGGACGATTCGGTCTGCTGCATTACATAAAGGGTAAATTAGCAGATATGTATGGACGATCAGTGCAGATGCATTACATACCGAGTATACTAGAATTTATTAATGGACGATCAGGATTGTGTATTATGTATGGACGATCATTGCAGCTGCATTTCATGACGGATATATTCGCAGTTATGTATGGACGATCAGTGCAGCTGTATCATCAATTCTAAATTACGTATGTGAAGTATGGGGAAACACCAAATCAAAACATTTGGAGAAAATACCCTTAAAGTTTTGCAAAAAAGTTGCTAAATGTGAAACTATCAACCAGCAACGCAGGTATTTATGGAGAATTGGCTAGATACCCGTTATATATATTAGGCGCGGACCCAAGCTTGAAAAAAACGAAAACGTTTACCCGGAAAGATATACTCCTGATTTTTTAAATATTAACATATGGGGGTCTTGTACATATGAAACCACTGTATGGACTTCTGGCATTTTTTGCATTTCGTAACAGCATCGCGATTTCTACGGTAACCCATTCGTACCAAGCCAATATATGAAAATCGCTGAACAAACATTCAAAGGAAAATAAAGAAATTTGCACACGTCCTTTAGGCAAATACAGTTCCAGTATTTGAAACCTATATGTGTATATGAAATATTAAACTACAGAATCAAGAACTGATTATGTTACACTTTATTAATTTTAACAAGAGTTATAGACCTTTTATGAATTTTGTTTTGTCCTGTGCCAGGGATAATGCGAATTTCTTGTGTTCACAATAACTGCAGTAAACGGTTTCCGATTTCCACTAAATGTTGTATGGTGTTAGGCCTTATACCTACAAGGCATTTTACAAGTTCGATACTGAGTAAAAGTGACACTTGCTTTAAAGAGTTATTACCCTTGGTTATTGAAAGAATAGGCACATTTTAGCTTGAGTACACACATTACTTTAGTAAACGGATTCCGTTCTTCACATTATTTAGTGTGAGACTTTATATGAATATGAACTTTGACAAGATGACAATGAGCAGAATTGACACCTGCCTTACTAAGTTATTGCCCTTGATTATTGCAAAAATGCAAATTTCACCTTTCGTACACAATACGTTAAATGAATTGGTTTCGATTTTCACACAGTTTGTCGTGTAACTTTATATCAAACGGATTTCAGACAGGTTTGATGAGTATCAAGTTATTGCTCTAAAATTGTCGAAAAATTCCATCGTCTGATTGTTTCCTACTTTCCTTTGAAATATCATCAATTACTGTGTAATATTCTAATTGAACAAAGAGGATATCGTCCTCTGACTAAGGAGCGTGATTGTTTTCACGATGATTGTAATAAATAACATTTGATTTTCCATGCTTTTTGGGGTAATATTATTAAGGTCTTGGCTTTGTTTGACAATGAGAACAATTGAGGAGTGGTTTACAAAGTTATCGCCCTTGATGTTTACAAATATTTAAATTTCAGACTGAGTACACGGCAACTACTGTAAACGAGTTCTGATTCTCACTAATATTTAGTTGAAGGGTTTTGGACAATTACACTATGTGGACTTGTCACGTAGTTGTTTTCGAAGCATTTATATTCATATAAGATAATATTTTGTACACATATGGAACTAGTCACTAAAATATGACAACTACTGTTTATAGACATATTGTTGGAATCCCAAATGAGAACGAAATGTGCAACTCCTTGTTGCAGATTTGTTTTTGTTTTGTTATGTTAGAGGTTTCATTTTTAGTCTTTTACCAGATACGCTTAGGCATGTAATTGAAGCCTTTTATTATACCTCTTTGTATATGGATGATATATTGGACAATTACAACCCTTTCTCTTCTTTACTACATATACTTTCTTTCCAAAGAACTTCACCTCAAAAAAGCTAATATTTCTCATAGTTGCTATATCTTCTTTACTCGCGATTTACATCTCGCGATTGAAACTGAGAAATAATAAGCCAACTCTATGACAAGAGAGATCATTTCAATTTTGACACTGTTAAGGGCACGACTACACAATATTAAAGACAACCATCGAAACGTTACCGTCCTTTCAGGATTTAGGTAGACGTCATCATAGGTCCACAATCTTTCCGGCGATCGCACAATCAAGTGGAATGCAAAGCGGTGAACTGTAAATGGGTCAACCACTAAACATGCAGTGAGGTCTGCAAAATAATAAGGTGATCAACCTCCTTTGATAAGCCTTTTAACAGTGATCATTACCCAATCTTTACTAGGATCACCATGTGACTCTGTCAACGTCTTAAAAAATAGTCTGCGATTACGTCATAATTTGTCACATAACCATAGCTAAAATATCAAAATGGTTATCAGAAATCATCTCCGCGACCTGACACCATTAATGCCATGGGGTGGTGCTGAGTGGTAAACAATCGAACGGAACTCCGCTTACTTTGGACCATTTTTGATGAATTTAGGTTAGTATTTTAATTTTAGGTAGGCTGTTTAGAGCTATGAAATTTTAGAAAGTGATGGTAAGAACAAACGATATAATGCAAACCCTATGGAACAAACGCAAAGATAGAGTCCATTTTGATTGTTTTAAATGGCGGAGTGATATGCCAAAGAATACATTTTATTCTACCGCAGTATAATGCTGAGCAAACATTAGTGTTTATTCACTAAAATAAATATTGAATAAGAGCAATAAGCTTATACTTGAAAAAGGTTTGCGTGACGTTTACTGCATTCGTTTTCAAGAAAGTAATAACGACCAAAATATACTAATCCAAAAGTTAGCATAAGCTTTAGCCCAATATTGTGTTACGTGATCTACAGCGGCAGTAAGACTGGACGTATATACCTTTGGAGATGTCTGTAGTGGTGCAGACACTAGAAATAGGAAGAAAGTGTGCTTTATTAAGGCTGTTTTTGTAAATTAGGAATACCGTACATAGTTGGAAAAAAACAGTATGATAATGGACCTTTGGAAACGGCCGAGCACGACACATACGAAATATTGCAGTCTCGGTTTGATTGAGACTGTTCATGAGCGGTAGTAAAATATGCTGGCTACCGCTCACGCCCTCTAGCCCCGGGTTGAGAATAACTCAATATTCATAAAATCAACAGTACACAATTTTAACCATCACAAAGATGGCATGCATACGGCGGAAGCATGAGTACGGCGTATGGTCCCAGTATCTAATAAAATTAAATGCCCCGAGGAGCGAAATAAAAATAATGGAATTTAGTTGGGAGCAGCGGTTATGAAGCCTGCGTATCACAAGTAACAGCCAAAAGACTAAATTAAAAAGCAGACAACATATCCTATAAGTGGTTAAACAATACCCAGAGCCTTTTATAGGCCGGAGTAGTCGAACTACCGAATCAAAAATTAAGTAAGAAGACAAAAGAAATTGAAAATGTACCACCGATAACTAAATATAAGTATCGGGCTCAGCGATCTCCAAAGATCGAATGAATAACAGTACTGAAGTTTGTTTTGCTTTTCATCTACTCCAGCTTTAATAGTGCTTCATTGAGTTTTATATTCGGGCAAACCTATGCGAAGGTTTATTTATTTATCATAACCCTGATTTACTTAAAGTATTGTCAGAACACTTCTGCTACAAGGTCTGTCACAACGTGAATACTGTGGTGACTATATGTACAGACTTTTTAAGATTATTGGTCATTATCACATTCATACAATCTGTGTTAAACTTGTTAACAAACATAACAAAATAGGATATGACCCTATCATTATGCAATGCACTGCATGTTTAGATGTTGACCCATTTACAGTTCGCCACAATGCTTTACAATTAATGTAATAAAAGGCTCTGGGTATTGTTTAACCACTTAGAGGATATGTTGTCTGCTTTTTAATTTAGTCTTTTGGCTGTTACTTGTGATACGCAGGCTTCAAAACCGCTGCTCCCAACTAAATTCCATTATTTTTATTTCGCTCCTCGGGGCATTTAATTTTATTAGATACTGGGACCATACGCCGTACGACATGGGGAAGCATGAAACTCCATGTCCACCGCCGTATGCATGCCATCTTTGTGATGGTTAAAATTGTGTACTGTTGATTTTATGAATATTGAGTTTTTCTCAACCCGGGGCTAGAGGGCGTGAGCGGTAGCCAGCATATTTTACTACCGCTCATGAACAGTCTCAATCAAACCGAGACTGCAATATTTCGTATGTGTCGTGCTCGGCCGTTTCCAAAGGTCCATTATCATACTTTTTTTCCAACTATGTACGGTATTCCTAATTTACAAAAACAGCCTAATAAAGCACACTTTCTTCCTATTTCTAGTGTCTGCACCACTACAGACATCTCCAAAGGTATAACGTCCAGTCTTACTGCCGCTGTAGATCACGTAACACAATATTGGGCTAAAGCTTATGCTAACTTTTGGATTAATATATTTTGGTCGTTATTACTTTCTTGAAAACGAATGCAGTAAACGTCACGCAAACCTTTTCAAATATAAGCTTATTGCTCTTATTCAATATTTATTTTAGTGAATAAACACTAATGTTTGCTCAGCATTATACTGCGGTAGAATAAAATGTATTCTTT